>JBCNJP010000020.1:1085879-1226838 GCA_039602395.1 Deinandra increscens subsp. villosa | reverse complement strand
TTTCACATAAAAATTTCCCCAAAAGAATCAAAACCCATCTCAAAATGTTGCATGAAATCATCAATTTTCAAGAAAGTAATGGCATTAAATCTGCAGGTGAACAAGGGCATGATTCAAGTTTTTCCAAAACTAAAGAAGTTACATTCCTTATTCATATGGTTGGTGTTTTTTCTAAACTTTTTGTCTTCAATTTACCTCTTTTAAATTTTAGTACCAGAGATATGAATTTATGATTCGTATTTAAATATTCAGGTATGTTGATGATTAGGAGGAGATTCCTGATTTACCAAACTACTGATTTACCCATTTTCATATGGTATGCATCTCTGAACACTTTGACCAAACTACTGATTTACCCATTTTCATAGTTAGATAATACAGGTTTGTAGTCAACACAATTGGGAAGCTGAGAAATGATCATATGAACCAAATTTTGCAGCCTTTATTTACCTTCATGGAATTTCTGTCTGCAAGAACAGAAATGCGTAACTGATAGCCAAAGGCCCAAACAAAGTGCAATGTTGCAGGAGTATTTAAATTTGAAGATTTGGACCGTGTGTTAGATTATGCTAATCTCTCTAGATTATGCTAATCTCTCTAACTGCACAAAAAAATGTCTAAGTATAATTTAATGACAAAATCAAACATACAAAATATGGTTCTTTAGACATAAACAAAGTTCAATGGTACAAAGATTAGATGAATGGTATTTGATTTTATCAAATCAAATAACTAAATTGCATGTCTATGTGTATTTGTATCTCCAAAATTGTTAGTAATATATAAAAAACTCAAGTCATTAAAAATTACAATCAGTTATCAACAATAAACACATTAAAATGACCTTTTAACAATTAAAAGTGTATTTTTTATTCAAATACAACATTTGTTTGTAACGATTTAGGTTTGGTTTGCAATTGTCAAGAGCACTTTCCTTCATTTAACAAGCCATCCGAATGATCCACGGTTTTTAAACTAATACATGTCGGTCGTAGCATGACATTTTCAAAAAAACATTCGTCGCCCTGTAACGCGGGCGGGTCTTATGCTTGTTTTCATTATATTCAAACTTAAAAATTATTATAATAATTAGAAACGTCAATTGGTAGAAGATCGATCATGACAGGGAGTTAATACAACATGTGGCTTGAACAAAATAGTAAACAATAATATGCAATAGATAGCTAGTTTATATATGTATCTAACTATATTCGATTCGGTTATCTTCGGTTATTGAAAAATAAATAACCGTAACCGAACCGTAAATATCAGTTTCGGTTATTTCGGTTCGGTTATTTTCAGTTTTCTTTTTCAGTTTTGTTATTTTTGGTTTGGTTTTATCGGTTAATTTGGTTTTTGCTCACACTACGGACAGCTTTAGAAACAGGGCCCTACGATTTTGATGAGTCAGCTCTACCTTTTTCCAATGTTTTAAAAACCGGTTCAACCGTTAACCGGTGCTCATACCGGTTTTTTTGACATAACCGAATCGTTTCGAACCGGGCGTTTTTTTGGTTTTTTCCGGTTCAACCGGTTTTCTGACTTTTTTTATTTTGAATTTTATTGTTATTTTTTAATGTTTAAAACTTTTTTTTTTGTGAAATACATATTTGGTATTATTTTTTAGTGGATTATAATTGTATTTTAACTATTTTTGTTAGGGTGTACAAGTTTATTAACATTTTTATAAAAAAATATATATAAATCTCTAACGGGTTTAACCGACCGATCTAACCGGTCGAACCAGTCCCGAAAGATTTTCTAGTTCAACTAAAAAACCGGTTTTTAAAACATTGTCTTTTTCGGCAACTTTGACACCATTTTTATTCTTCACGCGCCACCGCTCCCCGTCAATCTGTCTCTCGCCATCCACTTACCTTTCAACAGAAAAACCCAAATCCATCCAAAATTCCCCAAACTCACAGATTAAGAGTTCCATGATTAAAAACCCTATTTTCTCCCCAACTCGAGACATTCTCTACAGGCATCTTCTCTTGATTCATTATTATATTGTGCGTCCGGTGTATAATCATGTAGGGTTTTGAGTTTTTTCTATAACTTGTTTTCATTTGTTTTGTGTTTTAAGATCCGTTGCTTCTCAACTTTCTTTTTGTTTTGACAACGGTCAATCTATGTTTTGTTTGATGATAATTTAGTTTGTTCATTTTTGAAGTTCTAATCTGTGGAGTTGTGTTTTGTTGTTATTTTTCTTTTTGCTCAATTGGATTATTATTGTGATGCAATAATGCTTCTTTTGATAACGAATTGTGTTGTTGAGTGCTTTTTGTTTGGGATTCAACAATGTACAATGAAGAATTGAGCAAAATGTGATTTTTTTTCATCGAGATTGTGGTTATATATCAAAATGTGATTTTTTTGTGGTTATACTTTTGATACGAATTGTGCTGTTGAGTGCCTTTTTGTTTGGAAATTTTTTTTTTTTTTAAGCTAACGGATTCTTATTGTTATAAAAAACAGTAATAGGACAAGGATTAGGAAACCCAAAGTGCTAGAAGAAAGTATTTTCTGGATGATGTGGTTTACTGGCTTGTTGAATATACAAGTTACAACAATTGCTTATTTTTATTTCCCTTCTTATTATGCTCTTGTCACTTGCTTGGAATGAAAATTTTTCATGGTGCAGCAGAATTTATAGCAATTAATGTTTTCTCCCTGTTAAACTAGTTTGTGTTGCTCTTCTATAGATAGCATTTGATAAAAGTTTCCTGAGATATTCTGTGTTTAATGGTAGCCATCCACATGAAAGTTTCTTGAAATTTTCTAATCGGTGTATTTGAGATATTCTGTGCCACTTACTAATGCTTAGTTTATTGTACAACTAAATTGGAAGGGAAGATAAATCTGTTGGATAGCAATATCGCATACCAAACTACATCATCAAATCAAGTATTTATTATACTTCATGACGGTTTTTAGTAAATAAATCCAAGCTGTTATTTTCCTTTTTTTGACTCATCTGATCTGTAGATAGTCAATAAATCCAAGTTGTATGAAAATCCAACTGAAGGATGAAATACATCACCTGGAAAAGAACAAAAACCAAAAGTTTGCTCTAAAATCTTTACTTTCTATGATTGTTAATACCCCATCTCTTGCTGAGTTTTCGATTGTTGAGTGTCCTGAGACACTTCACCTTCTTATACCCTGTTCTGACACCAATTCTTTACTCTTCTTATCAGCCTTAACTCAAGAGCATGTACACATGCTTGAAAGTCTGCCAATAGGTCAATAATGATCAGCCCAAACACAATGATGTTAATACTCAAGAGTGGTGGAGTGGTTGAAGACATGGAAAATAAAGCACTTTCAAGAAGTTTACCCACGTGTGGTTCCCACCCATATTTCATGGATGACTTATAAAAAAATGCTGAACTACAGGTTTGATGATCTCCCCTTTAAGGTGCTGAACATAATGCAATCAATATGACCTCAAAAGGTTCCACAATTGATGGAGCCCTTCCATTGATTTTAGATGCCCTATATATCAGGAACCACAGTTTCAGCTGGATGCTCTATATTCCAAGGGCTGGAGAGTCATTAGGAGGCCAATACCATCACTAGGATGAGGACTGTCATATAATAACAATGCCCATAAATCCAATGAAAGATCATGAATATGCCACAAATCCCATGAAAAGTTATTGGAGTTACAGTTATTAGTTTCATACATAATATGAAACTAGATACAAGTTCTAAGCTTAATACACCTTGTCCTCTCAAAGGGCAGAATTGAGATCAGATAAGATCTAAGACAATGAGTGAATCCATAATGCATCCGTAACAGTAAGGACCACTGACCAGTTTGTGATAAAAAGCTTCTTTCTCCTGTTGTTGTGATTTGCTGTAGTCCTTAGAGCAAGGGTATATCTGAAAGTTTGTTCCAGGTATTTAAAAGGTTACCCTGGATTATGGAAGAAACCAAAAGTTAAAGAATCAAAGGTGAAAGTTAAGTTTATTTAATTGTTAGTTTGAATGGTTAGAGTTATCAGTTAAGTAGATTAATTGTTTTGCAAGTTTATCTAGAATATTTAATTAGAGTTTGAGTATGATTCGGTGACTTGTTTAGCAAGGTTAATTTAACTATAACTAGGGGTCAAAGGGTGGTATTTTTAGGTGTGTTCTTTTCATAAATAAAAGTTTCTTTTGTTTCGTGTGATTATCAAGTCTGGGCCAGCGGTATATTTTTTATGATTTTTTTACTGATTCCACAATCATCTAAGCCTCAAGAATAGGTAAGTGCTAGACTTTATTGTGATGCTTAGATGTCAATATGCATTCTAGTTGAGTACTTTGGTCTTATCTTTAAACATATTTGACAATTGACAGTATAAGGCTGTAGTAAGTGTGTTTCTGCCCACAAACATGAATGGGAACTGCTATATAAATATTTGATTATTATTTCTTATCATCTAATAAAGGTTCGCACTATATCACAGAAATTGTTAAGGTATGAAGGGCACTGTGTGTTCAGGTGCGATGATGATTTTTCCTGAAGAAATGATGCTATCATGATGATTTACAATCAAGAACAGAATGTAGTAAATATGCATGCTGAGAGTAAAGGTACATTGTTTCTCTTTGTTCTGCATTTGGTCCAATGAATGGCATGTTATTACGTATGCTTTGCGTTTCAAAATCTTTTAATGCTCAAATTCCATACCATAAAATTTGGTCTTTGAGGTTATAGCCCTCTTATATATGTCCCTTTATTCCAAGTGTTATTTTCCATTCTGTGAAGCTTCAGATGACATTTCGTTCCTACTTCTTTTAACCATTGGAAATACTTGTAGCGTTGGTCCCATTTGAAAAAAAAATTATAAACTTGCTCAACATCTAGAAAATTTTCTATGTAGTATATATACTAAGTATGCCCATACCCTTTTTATGTTAGTGCTCTGGTTGTTCGCAAAGCTTCCTTTTCGGGCACCTCATGTTAGGACATATTACTAGTACCTTCATACCATACTTGCACTGCTTAAATTAAACTCCATCTAAAGGTTTTTGTTATTCCTAGTTGAGAGATTTTGATTTCACTGCACTTAATTCTACTATAAACATACTTTATTGTCTCCTCCACGCTAGTTTACGCACATTAATAATACCATGCAACACCATCTTGTACATGCTTTTAAAGTTCATGCCTCACAGAGACAATACAAAATGATTTTTATCAAGTAAATGATTCTAAATCACTAGTCGAACGTCTTAACTACTTGGACAGCTGAATATTTTGATTTACTCTAAGTGTTCTGATGTACTTCTTAGCTGCTCCATTTGTCGGACACTATTATGTTGCTATTCGTGTATTGAGGTATCTCAAGACCACACTAGGTTGAGGGATTTTATATTCTTATCAGGGTCACAATCGTGTGGGTTCATTTACCAAGGAAGGAAATGGATGGATATCGGGATTCTCAGATGCAAGCGGGCAGGATCTCCTGTTTCACATGGTCTACGACCATGTATTGTGTGTTTTTTGGAGGAAAGCTTGTCTCCGGACCCCAAAAGAGTAAGAAGCAACACACAATATCCAAATCGAGTGTAGAGTCAGAGTATAGAGCCTTCACTGATGCAATTATGTTTTCATAGCCAATCAGGTATATATATATATAAACAAGGATCAAGTAAGTAAATTATGAGAGAATGAGCCATATGGAGGTTGACAGTCATCTAATTAGGGATCGGGTAGTAGGCACTCCATCTATTCAGTCCGTTCATGTCAAGGCAATTTCAACTTGCAGATATCTTTACGAAGCCTCTTTAGAAACCACATATAGATTTTACTTGTAACAAGTTCGGTATAATTAACATCTATGCTTCAACTTGAGGAGGAGTGTTAATTGTATATAGTATTTTTAGCATGTCATTATTCGTTTATGGCCCATAGGCCCAATATAGGTTTCCAAGGGTAATTCCTGTATATATTGAGGGTTCTCCCTACACAGTAATTCATTCAGTTAAATCCAACCCAGTTTATAGAAAGCCCAGTTTGGTGAAAAGAGCCGGATCGTATGCCCGATATCTGCCTAATTAATTCCGCAATTTCTATATAATGGTGATGAAACCTTAAGATACAAAACCCTAAGAAAGCATAAAAGCACCGAGCGTCTCCATCGGCACGCTCTTCTTTAAGCGGTTGCCGTCGATTAATCATTCGTGTTCTCTTTATTTCATTGGAAAGAGTTGTTGCTGGATTTCATCGGTGGTCTTGGAATTTGTTTTTGGAAACTCTGTAAGAAAATTCATTTCTCTAATCTTTATAAACTAGATTTGATTGATCTTTAAAAGTTGAGATCCCCTTGCATTTTTGTAAACAATTTTTTCCTTTTCACAATGTGATTTTGATTAAGTTCATAAACTCATCTATTGATTAATTAAATTCTGGATCTGTATGAATGATAAAATTTGTTGCTGCATTTGGATTGGATTGGATTGTCTGTGATACACTCTAGGTTCTAGATTCTGATATCTGATAAGCATAGAGATGGAATCCTGTCTTCAACTGCATTAGAGTTGGGATTTTTGTTCTTGTTCTGTTTATTAGTTAAATTCGGACATACTTTGTATCTGCAATACTCTCTGGAGGACTGTCTTCAAGAGTGAAAAGTCCAGTTTTCTGTTGTCACTATAACATACATGCTTAATTTTTATACAGTCATATGTAGCGTTTATTTACCCAATTATTTATCTTTTTATTTCAAAAGGTTATATTATTGGCTGTTCTTTTCTTCTTAATATTATGTTCTTGCGTGGTTTTCCTCTTTACTTTTCCATCATTTTGATAATATTGTTAGATGCAGGGTTAAAAATGTATGTTTTTTTTTTTGTTTTTTTTTCTACCTGTAGTTTCTGCTTATCAAGGAAACAGATTACGCAGAAGCCTACAGCTGGTCAACTCTTGTGTAGTTTCCTTGATAGCGAGAAGCAATCAACTTCATCAAACCAATATAGGACAAAGCATCCAGACAGATAAATAAGAAATTCCCGAAGAATCAGGATTCCAAGAAGGTATCCATGAGTCCCAAAAGCCAGCCTTCAAGAAAACATACAAGGAAAGGGGAAAATCCCATAAGAATCCCACCAATCAAAGAGCCATGTTCTGGTTCTAAATGGTCAAGTACACGGATCTGCAGGAACTCTGCATGTAGGGCTGTGCTTTCCACTGTTGACAGATTCTGTAAGAGGTGTTCATGCTGCATTTGCCATTTATTTGATAACAACAAAGATCCTAGCCTTTGGTTGGAATGCACATCTGATTCTCCATGTGGGTCATCTTGTCACATTGAGTGCGCCCTCCACCGTGGAAAGGTAGGGGTTATTGATCTTGGCCAGTTGATGCAGCTCGATGGGAGTTATTGTTGTGCTTCATGTGGTAAAATTTCAGGGATACTTGGGTGAGTCCTCCATGTGACATTGAACAAGTATTTTGACTTTTTCTCTAGAGGTGCAATTACGACCCATTTACTTATGAATATGTATGCTTGGGCTGTGAATTTTCTCGTACGGATCAATTCAAAAGTTTTAGCTAAAAGGGGATCGGGTCAATGGGTCAAACATGTCAAACGGGTTGAAAGTCGCACAAAGTGATTTTTATGCATAAAACCTCCCAAACTGTTTTTAATTTAAATATTATGATTGTTGCTATTGTAAAGTTTTTTAATCATAATTAACAAATTAGTTATTTATAGTTTTCTAAGAAAATGGACAAAAGAAGTTTGATGTCGAACTGTACCAAGAAATGGGCTTGTTTCAACACGGCCCAATTTTACCTATTACCCAACCATCCTGAGTTCCTGACCATCCAGATCCATCCATAATGCGATCTCTTCTTTTTCAGTTGAACAGATGAATGCTAATGTAGTGTAGTGTTTCTTAATCTTTGTGCCGGGCATTTTATTATTCTAGGTATTGGAAGAAGCAGTTGACTATTGCTAAGGACTCTCAGCATGTTGACGACCTATGCTATAGGATATATTTGAGTTTCAGGCTTTTGGATGGCACATCAAAGTTTAAAGACCTCCATGAAATTGTTAAAGAAGCAAAGATCAAATTAGAGACCGAAGTGGGCCCACTGAATGGGGTCTTTGCGAAGATGTCACGTGGCAGCGTAAGCCGACTTTCTGTTGCAGGAGACGTTCAAGAACTGTGTAATGCTGCAATTCAAAAGGCAGATAAACTTTCTGCCATACTTTCGAGTGCAAACCTGGATGGTAAAGGTATCTTCTCAAACTTGGGTTCTTTTGTTTAAATTTGCAGCCTTGTACCGAGTACTCATTTAGGATCTTATCTACACCAAAACTTGTGATTTAGGTCATTCAGAGGCCAGGTGTTTCACCTCAATTGTGGATATACCACACAAGAACCTTCCTGATGCCACAGTTCCTCATAATGAAGGAACCGCAGGTGAACCAGACTCCAGATTTGAGGTTCCAGACCTTGGGCGGATCCTACGACTAACATGGGTTGGAGAAAGAGGAAATTTGGATGAAATTTCTGGTGCAGATTTTAGTGGGCTTGGTCAAACAGTCAACCCCGACACTTCAAAAGCTGATGCATTGCCATTTACTTCACATGGGCCTGACTTGAAGCTTGTTAGGGTACCTGATTTGAATGAAGGTGTAGTTCCAAATGATTCCTGTAGGGATGAAGCAGATCATGGTAGTGGCGGATCTGAAAACTGGGATCAATACGGGCCCAATGGGGAAGTGCCAGCTGTTGATTTCCGGGCTGGGGTGTCAAGAAAAAGGCCTGCTATCACAGTGGCTGATGGTTGCAATCGTGCCTTTCCATTTCCAACCTGCAGAGGGGGACCTGGTAACTTGGACGACAACTATGAACATTGTGTGAAAACAATCCGATCACTTGAGTGTCAAGGTTACCTTGAGCAAGAGTTTAGGAAAAAACTGCTAACATGGTATAGTTTGTGGTCAACTGAGCAGGAACGCAGAGTGGTCAACACTTTCATCCAAACACTCGTGGATGACCCACGTAGTTTAGCAAGACAGCTGGTTGACTCATTTGCGTATATCATGAATAGCAAAAGGTCCTAAAGATTAGTTTTTCTTAAGGGTTGGCATTTTAACAATTATCGTGGTGGTTGCTTGGTATATAGAGCAGCTGGACCTCAAGAGGGCATCTCATATTTGCTTAACCAATTTATGAACTTTTTTCTGGTAATCTTTACATTTGAAGTTTTTGTATCTATTTCAGACAGTTGTGTTGCAGATGGATTTAGTTGATTATATGAATGCCTAGATGTATTGTAGCCTCATCAAAGCTTGTTTTTGTTTGTACGCATAAATCAACAAAGACTAAAAACACGAGTTTTTGTGGTGGTGTTCGTAAATTAAGAAAACGAAACGTCGTCTGCAATTATATGCACAAGGCATTTATGCTTGTGAAGAAGTGGTTTTTCGACAACAATGGGGATTGGCCAAAAACGAGCTCCCTTGTAGAAAACCGTCCCTCCTTTACCACTGCACCTTCCTCTGCCACTGAAAGTCGCCTTCTCTACCAACGTTTCTCTTTACAACGTTTGTAGACCTAAAATGTTGTCACCTCGCCTGATATAAATCATCTATAACTGTCGAGTGTGATGTAACGAAAACTTCTTATTATAATATAGAGGGAATTGCATATATTCCCTATTTTCAGCTCTAATTGCATATTTACTCATACCACACTAACATTGGCATATATCCCTTTTGTAGTTAAAAGACAATTATATCCCTCACTATTTTATTAAGGTTATAAAAGAAAAAATACGCCTCTACTCGATTTATCATCTACTCTCTTGACTTCTCTTCTTCACCATATAGCACCATCCCCGTTCGATCATCTTCAGCATATCTGAAATCAAAAATCGATTCACCGTATAGCACCAGACTCGAAATCGTATTTGGAATCGATTCATCTTCTCAAAATACATGCTCTGCTCGAACTGGACTTGAATACCCTGGTACGTTTTGCTAGAATTCTTGCTTTTACTCGACTAGAAGCTACTACAATAACTCGATTTGAGTCGATTTAGATACCTTATACCAATATTACTGTTTATGTGACGACAAGTGATCTTGAGGCATCTTTATTCAAGGAAAGGCAAACGTTCATTTCAATAATATGTTAATATGGTGTGTATTACAATTTCATTTGAATTGTACATCTTTTACAGTTACAAAGATGATGTTCAGCTACATCACTCTCAAGAGGAACCACAAGGATGAATTGGAGTATACGTACTAAAGATCAATGGGTGCATATAGATACCAAGAAGATATGTCCACCTACTATCAGGTGGCCAGGCCATCCGGAAGACCAAGAAAGAGCATAATTAAACCAAATGATGAGTCAAGGAAAAGACATAAATGTCGGAGGTGTTGTGCGTATGGACATCATGAAAAGACATGCAAAAATCCGGCATCTCAAGATCAACCATCTATAAGTAAAAAAAAAATGCACGGGGAAAAGGTACAAAAACTCGTGAAAATAACTAGTTAAAGTCGAGTAAAACTTTGGTATTTGTTTTCTATATTTAGAGATTGCGACTCTTATTTTTGTTTGAAACTTGTGTGTTTTAATTTTGATATCGTAATGAATTAACTTTCAAGTTTGTTTTATATGATGTTTGTTCAAGCTTGTGATTAAAAAAATAAACATAGAACAAAAAAAAACTAACTAAACATGAACAAAAAAGGGTATGCATGCAATTGATGAGAAAAATGGTATCTATACAATTAATGATATTTGAGTCATTAAGGTTAAAATTGTCCTTTCTATAATTTATTTTTATTTTTTTTAAATGGGCATATATGCAATTTTTTAAAATTTATAAGGGGATATATGCAATTGAATTTTTAGGTTGGGTATATATACAACTTTTAAACTTTAGAGTAAATTACGGCTATAGTCCCTGTGGTTTGCACGTTTTACGGCTACAGTCCCTAGGCTTCAATTTTTACGTCTATAGTCCCCAAGGTTTAGGGGTCCGTTACACCGGTCGTCCTTGGGGCTAACGGGCGTTAATAAATTCCGTTAAGTGTGTATGAAAAGACCATTATACCCTCCTTTCAAAACCAATATAAATATAAACTTAAAACAAATAAAAAAACTCTTATAATTAAAGAAAAACATAAATGAGTTCATCATCATCGTTATCACCCTCGATCTCCGTCACCCCTCTCCGGCGACGAGGCCGACACCCCCACTACCAAGTACCATCACCATCTCCGGCGATACCTACTGCCATCCCCACCATCTCCGACAACACCAATTCCCATCACCTATCCATTGTTGGCCCATCTCTGTTGGTATCCCACCTTCGCCGGCGTAGACCACCATCAGCGACCACCTTCGCCGGCCAACTCATAGCAAATCGGCCCACCGTCACAACAATATAGTGGTGAACAAAGATTTAGGCATCGCCGGAGAATGCAAAGAAGTTATTACCGTATCGCCGACGCCGTTCAAATTGAAGGTTCCGATGAACACAGATTTAGGCATCGCCTAAATCAGATTTCGGTTAACACAATTTGAAATCGTGAACTACATTTGATGAACACAATTTCGATCGACTTCTACAATTGATTCTGTCGTATACTCAAAAGTTCATACAGTTCGGTGAATACAATTTTGATCCCCGTTGTGTTTGAATGTTAGAGGTAATACACAGTTCGAATGTGAATACAATTTCTTTCATCAGATTTGGGTGAACACAATTGATTTCATATGAATTTAATGTCTTATCAATTGAACTTTGGTGAACACAATTTGACTTATCATTTATGAAATTGAAGAGTGTACTACCAATGAATTGACGAGATTCGATTTCTTGAGATTGAAGCAAGCCTGAACCCGATGGCTTGATTTCTTGACCGGAACGATGTATTGACCGGAACGATTCCTGAGATTGGGATTTCAAGTGGCCGGAGACTGACACGGTGACCGGTCGTTGTGGCAATTGTGAGGGTGGTTGTGGCAGAGGTGTAAGGAATTCAGCCATGAAGATCGTAGCAGAAGCACATTCATCGGTGGAGAAGTAGATGGATCTTAAAACAAGGGCATGTCACCTGCCATTTCTAGACACCTGCTCTAGACGCCCATTCAAACCGTCGGTTATGAATTATTGCGACATGCTTTCGTTTCTCCGGATAATCGTTCCGTTTCTCTGTCAACCAAGGCTCTGATTGGATTGGAGAGATTTCCGGCGTTATTGCTCCGGTAATGGATCTTAAAACCCTAATTTTAAATATAGGGGTAGAGTGGTAATTTTATATTTCCTTTTTTTTATTTTATTTTAGATATAGGGGTAGAATTGTCATTTCAAAAAAGTTAATAGAATTTTTTAACTGCCGTTAGCCCCAGGGACGAAAGCCGTAACGAGCCTATAAACCTTGGGGACTATAGACGTAAAAATTGAAGCCTAGGGACTGTAGCCGTAAAACGTGCAAACCACATGGACGAAAGCCGTAATTTACTCTAAACTTTATAGGGGGATATTGTATCAGGTTTTTTAAATGATTTTAACTTGGTGTGAATTTGTATGCCATGGGCTTATCTATCTAAGACGAAGAGATGAAAATAGGTGGAACAACAAAACCGTAGATAAACATGAACCGGTTACACAACTGTAGTACTACCATATGTTTTTCACTTACACAACTAGATACTACGCGAGTTTGTAAAATGATGGTTTTCAAAGGGTAATGCATCTTGTGAACTGGTCTAGTCTTTTACAAAAGCGAGTATAAACTTTAAAAGCAAAGATTCAACTTTAAAGTAACATGACCAAATAGACAAAAATGTAAAAACAACTCTCCTTATTCTCATCAAACAATAATATCATCAAACTTCATATATAAAAATAACTACATAATCATCGGTTGGCTTCGATCATCTCCGGTAAGATAAAAAAAAGAAGAAATCCACCAGAAGAACATGAGATTTGAACACATGACTTACTTTACTAGCAAGAGACAATACAAGCTGAGGTTTCTTCCAAAACCGAAACACTCCTACCATGTTGAAAACCGTCAATGTTTTCAAGGCGCTCCCATGTCAACCGCCGCCTCTCAGCCACCACGGTTGACTTTGACTTGTCTTCCTCTGACTGCCCTTGGCATGAAACAACCAAATCTTGATCCACATCATTCAACATTTTCATCATATTTTGTGCAAGGTTGAGTACGGTGCGGCTCCAATGATTTTGGGAGTTCTGCTCTATAGACAAGTAGACGAGAGGTATAATCACATGGCGGTTACACATTATAAGATGGAGTATATGTTCGTTGTTCCATAAGAAATGTGCTTGCTCGGCCACCTGCACATAAACTCCAATATGAATGTTGCCTAATTTCTCAAACCTAAGGATGAAAAGGTGAAATTTTAACAAGCCACAGGGACGATCCGTGTAATTTACTCATAAGTGGTTTATTATTAGTCAGAAATGTTAAATGGCCCAGCTTTGCCAAGGCCAGGGAAGGGAATCTTTGTCTACAATCTTCCTGTAGGCAGCAGGGGGAAACATGTAAAAAATAGCTTAAAATGAAACAAGTCAAGTGAGTTGAAACTTGAAAGGCATAGAAAAAGTATTTTTAATAGCTAATAAAAACTTATATAGTTATATATCATTTATCCAAAAAAACTAGATCATTACTTCTATAATATTATTTTGTTCGTATTTGACATGGTAATTATATATTAAAAGTCTAGAAGTTTGGGATAGGGATGGCAATTTCTGGGAAACACGACACGAGAATAATCACGTTTTGGGTTCTCATATCTAACCTATTTGATAACCGGGTCATGATCTGGATGACCTCTTTAATTGAACAGGGAGTCACTGACCTGTTTAATTAGACAGGTCAACCTACTAACATGTTTATGACCAGTTTAACTCATATTGTACAACAAAGAAACCCATTTAACATGTATACGACTTGATTATCCGTCAACATGTTTAGATAGAAAGGTTAAACGGGCTTTGTTCCGGTTACATGATTTTAGATATGTGCGTGTTAAGGTTGATGTTTTTGACAATACTAAAAAGGCAGGCAGGCAGCCATGCTCGGCTTGAACAATTCAAAACCATAACCTGTCAACCCTACAAGATTGACACCCATAGTTTTGGACAATAATCTATTTCATGTCAACCCGATCCGACCCAACCCAATCCAACCTGTACCAAAAAAGGGTGACCTGTTAGGCCCTCAGCCAAACCACTGGCCTTCCTTTCAAAATTCAAACTCATACAAATGGCATTCCCAAATGCTTCTAAGATACAAAAATGAAAAACATTTTTAGAAAAATTTACCTGGAAATGGGTACTTCGAAGACAACAATTTATACGCCGAAACAAAGGAACCATTACTTTCTCAAACTCATCAGTGTGTATCTTTTCAAGCAACTCTTCCAACTCACTTAAAAACATCAATTGCTTCTGACTGCTTGTAACGGGCCAAAATTTCAACAATCCCTTTATAACAGCACTCGACAGTTTCGGTTCTTTCTCTATGAACTGAACCACACAATAAGTTAGCTGGTGATGATAAGCCCCCACAGACTTGGGTTTGTGTAGAGGAACAAGAGCCCTTAGTAAAAACATCTTGTGCTCCTTCTTTAATGGCAATGCAAAGCCACTAATCACACTACCAAAAATCTCCAGTAGTTCTGCAATTCCATTGTGTTTTTCAGTTTCGAAAACAAAGCGGTATATAATGTTGCTCACGACCATCCGGATAAAGGGTCTATGAACCATGAATTTCCCATAAACCCGATGTAGCACTGATTTCAAACAATCTCTTTCTCTAGGATCCTCGGTGTCAAAAAGATCAAGTAATCGTAATATGAACGAGTGGTCAATATACTGTTTGGCAATTTTCGGGTCAAGAGAGGTTTGACTTAGAAATCGCAGGAGTATTTCATATACAAGTTGTAGATGTGACCATGCTGGATCAAAAGATGGTTCCTCGTCTTCTTTCTCACCTCGAGGTGAATAAAACAATCGTTTTGGAGGGAAATCTCTAAAAAGATTGTTCCCACACATTTTGCATATTGCAAACATAACAGGTTCACTGACTTTTGGAGATTCGGATGCTAAAAAATCGGTAATTTCTAATAAAGTTTGACGCTTTATGTCTTTCTCAGTGGAATCTTGATCTTGATTATGAAAATCATATAACTTTGAACAAAGATTTAGTTTGCTAATCAGAAGCCCTAGCTTTTCTGAATTTTGGACATCTTTAAAAGGAACATGAGGATCAATCATTTCACCCCCTGACATTATGCTTGCTGGGAAAATTGAGGAAGACATTTGTTTAACCGTGTTTAATCGACTTGAAATGGCATTATAAGTGTTGATGAAGCCATTGTTTCCAACATCAGTTGTAAGGCTGCTTGAAGAACTCCCTCCATCAGCATCTGGTGTATTGGATTTCACCGTTTTACGTGGGATTTTTGCAAGAAATTGTTTGATCATAGTGGATACAGTTGAATTTGAAGCCGATAAAAAACCTAAAAAAGCCCAAAAAAATGAATGTGACTGCAAAAAAAAAATCAAAACACCTACATATATTTTATTACAGAAGGAAGCAGATATAATTCATATCCTTTTATTAGGGCGTTTTCAATACAGAACCAGAACCAATTATAGATTTAGTTGGAAAGAGAGTTCAGTTATGTGGTTAAACAACCACCTTGTGTCTCACAATTAAAGCAATAGGGGAATTGCATATAGCCCCTAATTTGGAGTAAAATTGCATATTCCCCAAAGCATAAGTTTTCAATGCCTAATGTACAATACTCTTTAAGCATGATTGGGAAAATATGCAATTTTACAAGTTTAGAGGAGGAGGGGGGGGGGGGGGGGAGGGGGGGGGGGGGGGGGGGTATGCAATTGCCCCAACCAAAGCAATATGCACAAGTGTTTATGTGGTTCTTGCAGTTCTCTACTTATTGTTGGTTCTTTACTGAAGGTCCTCCATTTTATTATACCATTAATAGACATTTTTGAACCAACAGATTGTTGCTTCTAGTTGTAGGCATAACATAAATGGAAAAAGTTCAAGAAACCTTTCAAGATTCAAGTTATATTGGAAAAAAAACATAAGATTTTTTTTTCTGCATATACATTTTAGCATATTGTCCAAAATGACTATCAATTCTGTAACCTATATTTGTATTTTGCCATTTTTGCAACAACCATGTTTGATTTATGACAGAAAAAACATGTAGTAAATCACTTAACAGAACAAAAACCTAATCAAACGACAATCTCAAAATGGGTATGAAAAGTCTGAAACTTTTCAAGAAAATGTTGAACAAATTTTCAAGAAAAGCCAATAATCATTATCCCAACATGTAAATTAAGGCTATAATTCACAAGCATGGAACATAATCCAACAAGCAAATTCTAAATAAAAAACATGCATTTCAATAGAGTTGCGAAAAGGGATCTAATAAAGAGAGATCCAGATCTATAACCCAGATAAAGATCTGCAAAATCATCTCGCAGAACTTAAATACAAAATGGACGAAAACCCATATCATAAACAGACCTATGAATCCCAAATTCTGAATAGAATGCTACAAAATTACCGTTAAATTTGTCTGAATGCAGGCAGTCTTCAGTCACACATGTTTTCCCGATTAAAGGTAAATGAAGCAGCCAAAACACTGAAGAAGCAGGTAGGTCTTAGAGATCTATACATATATGTAGACACATATGTATGTATATAGAGAGAAAGTACTTGAAGTTTCAGGAACAAACAAAAATGGGGACGAGCTTCTGATATCAAGAGAGAAGAAGACAGAACATGAGAGAGAGAGAGAGAGGAGAGAGAGTTCTGCCAATTTCTTGAAACTTAAGGCATGATTAATAATAACAGTGGTGCAAATGGAGGACCTTGCTTCACTTTCTTAATCATCCGAGAATTAGGTTTTTGTTCATGATTTTGTACCTTCAAAAAATTTCCATATCTGTATCTGTATAGATATTTAAATGTCTTCGGGCTTCTCGGGCTTAAGATTTCTAGACTGTCATTTTCATTGAAGGGCTTCTCGGGCTTAAGATTTCTGAACCGTTATCTTTATTGAACGAGTGGAGCAATATATGTTGGTTGTGGAGCACCGAACTATCATTATGTATCGGCTTATGATTCTTATGTTTTTTGTTGACGAGTCTTACTCTCAATGATGGATCCAGGCCTTTTAGTGAGCGGAAGTAAAAAGTGGATCAACTCAATTCAAATCGGGTTACATTTTTGATTAAATAAGTCCGGTTTAAATGGATGGGAGGAAAATAATGTACATTTATTTATTTAACGATATAGTAAAATTATTCATATTTGTTTACTTAATGATACGATAAATTTGATGACATCTTTTAATACTTAAACATGTATAGATAAAAAGACGATAACTAAATAGTTGTGTATTGCAACAATAAAACAAAATACTTACCTACTCCATTTAATTTTAGTTTAGTTATGATTGATATCTAGCATAGGAACATGAGATGTTAAGTGTTATTTGAGATTTAAATAAAATTTAGAGGTTTGTTTTGTATATTTATTTAAATAAGAAGGGTTATTTTAAAACTTTAAAGAAAATTTGACAAATGAAGAGATGCAATATCCGAAGATAAAAGTTCTTTTTGTATTTCTTAATTTCTCAAAGACTTGTCAAGAGTTCTTTCTCTCTCTCACACTCGTTTATTTATCTTCTTCATCTTCTACATCCTCCATTAAAGTTTACTCGGTTTTCAAGAAGCTTGAATAATCATTAAAATCTTTGGTTTTCTGTTTTTCTTTCACTCTCTCACTCATCAAAGGAGCCTCTCAAGTATTAATGAAAGGGGTCTACTCAAAAAGTTGAAAATTTCTACTACTTAGATGAATTCCAGCGAGTGCCTCGCCCCCAGCTAGAGATCAAGTAGATCCACCCTTGCTTGCTATGTTTGTCACAACATGTGTTTGGATACCTTTGGTAAGCATGCAGTCCATTGCAAGGAATTACCTGGCCAGGTCTAAATACATGCACGATTTGGTTAGGATGTCATGTGCGATGTTCTAAAAAAGGCTGGAATTTCTACTAAAAACGAGGCCCGGTTCTGACGGATCCACTTGATGGGAGGTCTACCTTACGACAAGCTGAAATTCTTGTGTTTGGGTGGGCAAGGGGGAAACACAATTATGTGGATCTTACTGGAGTGTCACCTCTTGTTGGGCTCAGGGACAATGAGTTTGCTGGAGTGTCATCTATATATATATATAATTTACAAAAAGTTAAACAGTGCCATGGCAAATGGAAGGCGGCCACGTGTCCTTTTTTTTTTAAGATTTATCATTTTGTCATAGCTTCGTCATTTACTAGTTTTCTTTTTTTAGTGTTTTGTCATTTATTATTTTTTTATTGGTACGGTCGTGTAACTTAACTTTAAAGTGACAAGCTCAATACTTTAAGCATCTGTCTTTAAATTTTAACATCGTTACTTAGTTTTTTATTTTCGTTTTCTTTACGTGACGTTATGGTAATGCAAACTGCAATATTTGGGTCGGTACAGAGTTTTTTTTCTTCTTCTTTACATGGCGTTATAGTAATTCAACTGCTTTATGTCCCCACGTTTTTTCCGCGACAACGCATAGGTAGCAAAATCTTGTTTCTAAACAGGGTACAACGGGTAGTGAATAGTATTCTTCAACCCCTAAGACCCAAAGCTCCGTTTTTAGTAGGATCGTCTTTGTTATCCAAAAGGGGGTTGCGACGCAGCTTATTGTCCGGTTACCTGCCACTTCATTGTAAATGTTATGGTTCTTATTAATATCTATATACCAATGTATCAATTTTTAGAAAGAACAACTAGTAAATTGTAAATTTGGTCTCCCTGGTTTGGGTAAAATTGCATATTTATTTAAAATGAAACATTTTTGCATAGAGTGCTCTGTGGTATAAATTAATTATAAATTTAGTACAAAACACTAACTCCATTGAGAAGATCTGTTAAGTCTAGGGGTACATTTGTTTTTTTTAGATAAGGTGCAAGTTACTAATGCTACGCACAAGTCGTTAATGTTATGTATATATCTTTTTAATTCAAATAATAATAATAATAATAATAATAATAATAATAATAATAATAACTAATAATAATAATAAATTAATAATATTGTGGGCCCACCTCTCCGTTTAATTAATACCAATAACTCCACCCCAATTTTAAAACCAGATAGGTCAGTTGCTAGCACCGTCTACCATCATCGCTACCACCACTGGTTTTCGCCATGGTTGTCACCGATAGTCCTTCTGGCTCTTAACACGACCATGAAGATCCAAACCCTACTGGACCCATCCCCCCGCCCCCTTTCTCCCGGTCGTAGCCTGCACATTGTTAAAGCATAAACATTGTGTCTCGTGTGTTGTATCGGTTTACGCCGCGTTAGTTGTTCTAGAGTTAGTGAGACTATGTCTAGGTGCCAACGAACCAGGAAACTAACCGTTTGGTTTGTTAGCCACGAACCATGGGTTCGTGGCATGCTGGTTCATTGGGCTGTAGCTTAGTATATAAGGCTGAGTTGTGATCATTTGTTCAGATTTTGTGAGTGTTAGCTATGTGTTTTTGTGTGAGTACTGAAGCATAACTTTTGTGTGTGTTGGTAAATACAAACAAAGCTTATTTACATTGTTATGTTCATTTCTTATATCAAATTCATCATAATCAGTAGACGATCCATTGCTCTATGCTTTTTCAATTGGTATCAGAGCTATCTGGTGTCATCTACCGATCCATTTTTAGTGAATTTCGAGATTTTTGATCTAAACAAATGAGGTTTTGATAAAAAAAAAATGGTCGCTTTCTAGTTTTTCTGGTCTCAAAATGCTTTCTAAGTGTTTGTTTTGTGATATCAATCTTTACTATTGAAAATCTCGTGCTAAAACCTTCAAATTTGACAAAATCAAGAAAAATTGCTTCTGGTTCGTTCGAAATATTCTGGTTCGCTAGTTGAGTGTCTTGGTTCGTCCTTTATATTTTCAAAAATGTTAGTTCTCTGACTTTTGGTTCGTTCTTCACATCTTCAACACAGGTTCGTGGCAGTTACTCCACTAAACCGTTGGTCCGTTGTTTGTTTTTGGTTCGTTCAGAGATTTGGTTCGTCGCCTATTCTGGTTCGTTCAGGTTTTCCAGTTCGTTGATCCCAGTTTGTTGACCAAGTTGTTGACTTTCTGGTTCGTCTGACTAGTTGATTCATTGCAAAGTTTGTTTTGGTTCGTTAACTCAGAATACAACAAACTTCAAAATGAGTGATTTCTAAGCTTTTGCAGCGATACAAAATACGATGCAAGCCCTTATTAATTACGATAATGAAATCAGAATAAGTCAGAAAGTTCCCAAGATGTTGAAATTAGAAGAGTAAACAAATTTAAAACCTATATATATATAGGGGAAGGATCCTGCGAAAACACCCCTTTATGTGAGAACTGCGTAAACAAATTTTAAACCCTACATAACTTTTTCATACGTTAATATTTTTTTTTAAATTGCACCAAAATCTTAAATTATGTTATCTCTAATCCTATAAAAGTTTTAAAAAACTTAACGATTTTTTTATATTTTCTATTATTTTTTTGTGTGGTGCACATGTGCATCACAGAAAAAAAACACTCA
Organism: Deinandra increscens subsp. villosa; assembly: GCA_039602395.1. Classification (NCBI taxonomy): domain Eukaryota; kingdom Viridiplantae; phylum Streptophyta; class Magnoliopsida; order Asterales; family Asteraceae; genus Deinandra; species Deinandra increscens. Next base: position 1,206,161 of record JBCNJP010000020.1, on the reverse strand, counting down.
TACTTTTAGTATAAGTTAATTTTTTTTCTTAGTTGCACCATATGTCATATATTTTCATCAATTTTTTGCGTTTTTATTTAATGATGCACATGTGCATCATACCAAAAAAAAACCTCATACATGTGATATACATTAATAGGTTTAAAAAGAAATTGCACCATAAATCTTATAATTGTGTTATCTTTAGATTTAGAGAGAAAAAAATATTTTATAACTTTTTTTAATTATATGATGCACATGTGCATCACACGAAAAAAAAAACTTTAAATTCTTTTTTTAATATTTTGTTACAGAATTAAAGATAACGTAATTCTAAGACTTTTGGCGCAAATTATATGAAACATCGTTAAGGTATGAAAAAGTTATATGGGTTTTAATATGGGTTTTAATATGTGTTTTCGCAATTTACAGAATTAAACACCATAGGCGGAAAACACCATAGATCCTGGCTGTTGGATGATCTTGATGGACGCCCCAGATCAATCCGGATTGATGTAGCGTTTTTGCTTGATGTATTTTACCCCAAATCTATATATATATATATCCTTTTTATAGATGTCTGAATTAATGGAATATGTTTAAGAAACCAATATAGAAGATGATGGAAAAAATCAATAACAATGAAAGTCAAGAGCGAGTGAAACAATTAAGAAATTCAAAAGAACGATCAAAAGTTTGGGACGACTTTGTAGAGGAGAGGTTAGAGGAAGGGATGAAAAAATAAGACAAAAAAGCTAGATGTCTACATTGTGGTACAAAATACTTATGTGAGTCTAGAAGGTATGGTAATCATAATCTCACTAATCATCTCCATAAGTGCAAAGAATACTTGGCAAACCAGAGTGATGGTCAAACTAAAATTACTTTTGAACATGGGGATACAAGCAAAATGATGACATGGAAGTTTGATCAAAAGGAAAGTAAAAAAGCTTTAGCACACATGATCATAGTGGATGAACTTCCTTTTAGTTTTGTTTAGGGTGAAGGATTTAGACGGTATAATAAAATTAATCAACCACTATTTCAAGTTCCAGGTAGAAGTACAATAACACAAGAGTGTTTTAAGTTGTATTTAGAGGAGAAAAACAAACTTCGTGATTTAATTCAAAGAAACATCGGTAGGATTTGTGTTACTACATATACTTGGACGTCCATAAGGAAAAAGAGTTACATGGCTCTTACCGCTCATTTTATAGACAATGATTGGAATTTGAGAAAGAAAGTGTTGAATTTTTGTCCAATTGATGGCCATCGGGGTGTTGACATAGGAAAATGGGTAGAGTCTTGTTTGAATGAGTGGGAAATTGATAAATCTTAACAATTTCAGTTGATAATGCGAGTGCAAATGATAATGCATTTGATTTTTTGAAACTAATATTTGCAAACAACCATAATTGTTTATTACACGGGAAATGGATTCACATACGTTGTGCGGCACATATTTTGAATCTAGTTTTTCAAGATGAGATTAAAAAGGTTGATATAACTCAATTGAGAACATAAGGTGCGTGGTTAAATGGGTTAAAAAGTCAGGTGCTAGAATTGAGAAATTCAATAAATATGCCGAAAAAGCAAATGCGAACGTACAAAACAACTGATTCTTGATGTTCCAACTAGGTGGAATTCAACATATCATATGTTATAGGTAGCACAAGCCTATGAACATGCATTTGATAGGTATAATTTTGAGGATGTAACTCTTGGCGATGATATTCGAAACAAGAATCATTCGGTTCCGACATCCGAGGATTGGAAGAAAGCAAGATAGTTATGTCTTTTTCTTAAAACATTTCATGAAGTTACATTGAGAATTTCTGGGACAAAGTATGTGACATCACATAGTCTTGTGGTTGCATTAGCAAAAAGTTCGTGAAATTTTAAGACAAAAAATTCAATGCGATTATTATAAATAAAAAAACCCAAGGATCAACATCTTTATGATATTGTGAAGGTGATGAAACCCAGATTTGACAAATATTTTGGAGATATTGAAAGTATGAATTTCTTATTATATTTTGCTTTTATACTTGAACCAAGGCACAAGGAAGAGTTTTTTGATATTATATTGGAGGATCATTATGGAATGGAAGGAAAAGTGATTGTTGAATTAAAGAAAACACACATAAAGAATGAAATGCAAGCATTATATGAAGATTACGTGAGAATTCATGCTCCACCATCTACTACATCTTCAATATCAACCCTACGGAAAAGGTTGTCAACTAATTCTCCATGTATTACAACAAGTACTGATTTTGGAGATAGGTTGAGAAATAAGATGAAAACGAGTCAAACATCTAATTTGTCACTTTCTGAATTTGATAAGTATTAGAAGATTTTAATCCTAATGTTTGCTTTGATATTAAATTGGTGGAAGGTAAATAGCCCGAGATTTCCAATTTTATCTCTTATGGTTAGAGATTTGTTAGCTATTCCCATCTCAATGGTTGCTTCAGAATCGGTGTTTAGCACAAGTGGGAGGGTTTTGGATTCGTATAGGAGTTCTTTAGGTGACAAGACTATCGAATGCCTAATCTGTACACAGGATTGGCTTCGTATAGGAATCAACCTGGGAAAAGAAGAAGATCTTGAAATAATAACTGTAGGTCCGAAAATCTCCCAAACACACGATATTTGATCGTAAATGAGTGCGGAATCCTCAAATACGATTGATTCAAGAAGAATAGTAGTAGAATAGACTAGATCTATATGAAAGATGAAGTCTTGAATGTAAAACAACTACTAGAAGCTGATCGTAAATCACAAGTGAATAATGGAAATCGTAAACTGCCTTTGATATTAGTGAAAAGCTTGCATACAATGAAAGACAAGTGGGTTTATATAGTACCCATACAGAAATCGTAAACCACTAATAAGCCCACATGGCCCAATCATAATCACTTAATTAGCCCACTAACTAGTAAATTACAAGCCCAAAACAAATATAAAGTTAGCCCAATAACAAATGTTCATGCCTTAAATAAGCCTAGCCCAACAATCTTCCCCTAGGCATGAATCATTTGACCTTTTCTTCTACGGCAGCAGGAGATCGAATCTGAATGTGTTCAGTGCGTTGTTCGACCACCATTTGTTTTCCACAATCCGACCTGCAGTCCCATGAAAGATTCCCACCCTCACAGCATTCTCCATATCATTTTCATCACCAAGTATAGGCTGTGAGGCGAGCAGCTTGATGTCTCTTTCTCCAAACCTGAGCAGATCAACTGGATCGTAAAATCGAAACTGCCGCATCCCCTTGCAGAGAACCACCACCTCATGAGTTGTTGGATCATAAAACCAACAGTCAAAATTCTTGACTAAGGTGCCGTCTTGAATTTCATCCAACATGTTAATAACTCTGGTGCGCTTGGTAGGTGGCCTTCTTGCTTCTCCCATGGGCTCACCAGTAGCAGGGTCAGTACCTGTCTCAACCCACCTTACCTGCTTCAGCTCAAAATCAGTGAAATTGTTTTCCAGATGGCTCAGCAAGTTGTTTCTGATAAGATCCCCATCGGAGCTGTTCCATCTGTTGATAAATGGAGCTCGAAGCAGACTCCTAATCTCGGGCTCAGTCCAGGAATGAAATTGCCCACGAGTTTTGTAGTATTCCACTGGACTGTAGCCTTCACGGATTACGGCAAACAATTTCTTCTCAGTATCGTAGTGCCAGCAAAGGATGTTTTCACGACTCCCCCTCTTGTCTAATGAGCTCTCACCTAGATCAAGGGTGTATTGTGTGGGGGCTGGTCCTTGAAAGAATTCACGGAACCAGTTGTCGTGTCCCTCAGGAGCTTTGGAGATGATTCTGCCACTTCGGGCGTAATCTGACATCTCTATGTTTTCATCTCCATCATCCTCAGTTGCTTCACTTGTACCTTGAGCCGAAGAGCTTTGACCCGAGGCACCTGAAGTATTTGACTCTACAACACCTTTCAATGCATTAAACCTCTTCTTCAAGTCCATCAGAGCCTCATAGAGCCACTTCATTTGGTTCTTGTCTGCCACTTCCTTTTGTCGTAATCTTCTGTTTTCAGCTTGCAGCGCTTTTATCTCACTTTCTCTGACCCGATTCTGAGATATCAGGAAGTTGATATGAGGATCTGTGCTTAATCTCAGATCGATTGGTAGCTCAGCAGCTTGAAAAGGCCTAAATCCAGGAATAGTTGTTGGCTGAGTTACCACAGGAGCTGCACTCACTCTTACAGGGCTTGGAGCAATGAAGGTATGATCAACCTCCAGAAATTGAGTTTCTTCCCGAACTGGGCTACGCTCGGTTAGAACTGGAGTTTCAGTTTGCACAGGAGCAGGTTGATCTTGCACATCTTCAGTCTGTGTAGTAGAAGGTTGCTCTTGAAGGGCTTCATCAATTGTTTCTTCTTGACCACTGGGACCCTCAGAACTGGGTCCAGCTGGTTGTACAACCAATAAACTTGAGCTTGTCTTGGTGAACTTGAACCGTACGCTCCTTGGATCAGTTTTCTTTCGAGGAGATGGCTCACGAGCAGGAACGGGTTCTTCTTCAAGAACATCATCAACAGTCAAATTCAGCTCTGGAGGTGTTGTGTCACTGCCAGATGAACCAATCATATCATCCCTCGACCTTTTATGGGTTAGAGGCTCCAAGTCTCCATAAATATCCTCTTCAGAGATGTCCTGGCCAGCAAGAATGTCATCCATTATATTTTCTTCATCGGAGGGAATGACATCATCCTCTTGTACATTGACAGCAAGAGTTGCTGTTACATCTTGATCTTCAGCAATGGATGCATTAACATTAGGAACATCCGCCTCTGGCTCAGAGTCATCCATCACTTGTTCCCTTGCAACCTCTGGGAACGCACCTCTCTTAGCCCATTCCAATCTTCCTTCAAATGTTTGTTTACCCGGTCTATCTTGGGTTTGCAAGCCAAAGACCCCAATATCCATAACCTTCACATCAAGCTTCTCAATCCTCTCCTCTATCATCGGATACTTCTTCATCACTACCATTTGAACGAACCTTGGCGTCATTAGAAACTGCTCTCTGGCACTCAGTTCTGCATTGCCTATCCAATCAATCAGCATCATCCTTGAGTAGTTAAAATTCCAGTCTAAGGCCAATGCTACGAAGGCAGTTCCATGGAGTTGGTTTAACTGATCAAAACTCGTTCTCTTGCCTAGGAAAGACTTCTGCATGTAATGTGCAAGGCACCTCCAGTAGTGCGGCAGAAGCTTTTTGAAGATAGGCGGGAATTTTCCTTCATACCCCATTGAGCGAGCACCCGCAAGAACTACCTCCTTCGAATACTTGATAGGGTGAGAAGCATCATCAGTAATGTTCAGCCCTTGCCTTATATCTTCTTCTTCAATCACAATTGGTCTGTTCTGGATCGTTGCAGTAATCCTTGTCTTGTCAGAGTTTGCCCTGGCAGATCCCCAAAATTCCCTGACCAGCATCTCGTCGATGAGTACATTCGTCCTCAAGGCATGGTTAATTTTGCACGTGTTCATTCCGGCCACCAGTGAGTAGAATAACTCCATGTGTTTTTCTGGCGGGTCTTCTAGGTATGCCGGCATACAATGGTCCTGCTCATACTTTATATCTCCAATAAGCATTTCTTCTGCCATCTGAGAAAGACAAGGCATATGTATCAGACATATTCAATCAATGCTATTTTGTTTGGAAACAAATTGAAATTCACTTGATTAACTCATTTAATTTGATAAATTCTGAAAACTTCAATTGAATTATTCAAGTGAAATATTTGGACTTTGAATCACACGTTTCACAAACATCATAAATTTTGTCTTAAGATAATCACTTTTAATAAAATACTCAAAATTTATTAAGTGTTTAAAGTATTAATTTTCAATTTATGAGGGTTTACGATCCATCAACTGAGTTTACGATTCACTGAAACTGGGTTTACGATTATTTAAATGGGTTTACGATTGGTTTGTTTTTGGCCCAATCGTAATTGTTAAGTCCAGTCGTACTCATCCAGGCCCAATTGAAATCTCGTAAACAAATTCAAGGCCCGATCGTAAACGGCTTGTCGTAAACGCGGATCGTAATCGCCGATCGTAATCGGCGATCGTAAACTCGGATCGGAAACACTGAACCGTCGTCTTCTACATCGAGAATGTCGTAAACGCCGAAATTCCGCCATTGTTAAGTACCTGCAAAAGCTCGTAAACACCATTAAACACCACAAAAATGCAACCATAACCATCTTTAACTACCTTTATGAGATCTACTATCACTAGAAGACAACTTCAAATCTTGTAAAAGAGACTCGAAAACAGTAAAAACTCGACTTAGGGTCTTGAAACGTGAAAAACTGAGAATGCAGTGCAGAAAACTTGTGTGAAAGCAGTCGATTGAGTGAAGGGATTCTTGGTCGGAAATGGATTGCGAATGACGATGGTGAGGTTCGGATAGCAAAAAGGACGGTCGGAGAACGGTCCGATCGATTTTTCCGGCGAGATGTGGCGGTGGTTAGGGTTTCACAGGCTGAATCGTAAAGGGAGATATGTGAAGGAATCGTAAACTAGTTAGGGTATTTATACCCCATTTTGAAAATTTTCAATTAGACCCCCTTGAGTTTCAAAACAATTTAAAACTCCTCCCAAACTTTTAATTCTCTTAAAAAAGTTAACTTTGAGATAAAACTGTGAATTTTAACGAAGCTTCCCCTCAAACTTAGCCCCGAGTATCTGATCTTGATCAAAAACAATAAAACTTAAAATTTTTAAAGACAAACACAAAACTTGAAAACTGCACAAACTTAAGATAATCTATAAACTGGATAAAAACGTACTTACCTTGAGTTTGATATTTTTCATGGATCAAACCAGACAGATCATTAACCGAAGAACCCTTTTCAGCTTCCGTTACTCGACGCTCTAGACAATTGCTTAAAAATTTTGAAATCACGTAAACTCACATCCAGTTAAAAGTTTTAAAGTGCTTAAGTTGAGGTACATTATTACCGTCATGTTTAACCGTCCCCACACCCAATTGTTCATAGCAAAACCTACCCAACCTCAGAGTTTATTGAGGATTCACAAACCCCCAACTTGAGGAACCATGCAACACTTCTTTGACAACCACTTATTTCTTATTTTCTTGACTTATCTGTTGGTGATCAGGTCGGCCGCATAAGCACGCAGAGAAGACCAACAGAATAATTTTCTTTTCTTTTTCTTTTTCACAATTTTCATATATATTTCTTTTTGAATTCCTTTTCTTTTTCTTTTTCTGTGGTGTTGTCATTTACAGTATAAACATGGCGTGTGAGAGAGTGAATACTAGGTAAATACCACTCTCAACCCGTTTTTGCTGGGACTCAGTCTTTTAAACTATGTAAACTAGGATGGAAAACTAAACATATATAAGAGTTAAGATTACTGCACTTACAATGGATGATCATTGTTTTTGATTTAGCTTACCGAACATCATCTTTGAGACGTCTTTCACTTCTGCCTTACACGTGTCAGTCTCCGATCGTCATGGAAATTTATATCACTTCCTACCAACTCAAGGCAAAACAAAAGACATCATAAAAACCTCAAACAGATATTTTTTGTATTTTCTGAGACAATTATATTTCTTCCCCTGTTTTTATGAGGCTTTTGAAAATAAACACTATTTTTGTTTTTTTTTTAAATTTTCTATTTTTTATTTTTTTTAAATTTTCTTAAAAACAAGTAGTTACAAACAAAAGTTGATCAGATCATTCCTCGAAGGCAATCATCCTAAGGCCTTCGACACACATTTCAAAATTTGGTCGTGGGAGGGGTTTTGTGAAAATGTCCGACACATTCTGATCGGAGCTTACCTTTTGAAGCTGAATTAGCTCCCGATCATAGCAATCTCGAATGAAATGTACCTTTATGTCTATATGCTTGGTTTTAGAATGTTGGACAGGGTTTTTCACAATTTCCAGAGCAGCAGCATTGTCGCAAAAGATAGGAGTGTTAACGAATTCCATACCGTAGTCTGTGAGCTGATTTTGGATCCACACTACCTGTGAAGTACCGGCAGATGCTGCCACGTACTCAGCTTCGGCAGTTGATTTAGATACGGTATGCTGCTTCTTGCTCTGCCAGGAAATGAGTCGATCGCCCAGATATTGACATCCACCCGTCGTTGACTTTCGGTCCAAGTCACTACCTCCATAGTCACTGTCAGTATAAGCATACAATTGAAAGTCAGTGTTCTTTGGGTACCAAAGACCAAGCCGAGGCCTGCCCTTTAGATACCTAAATATACGTTTAACAGCATTCAAATGAGAAAGTTTAGGGTTAGCCTGATAGCGGGCACACAAGCAAACTGCATGCATAATATCTGGCCGACTTGCTGTTAAGTACATCAGAGAACCAATCATCGAGCGATACGTGAATTCGCTCACTGACTCCCCTTCTGCATCTGCTGACAGGAGTGGTCGAGATGCCATTGGAGTTGAAATTGGCTTTGAGTCTTGCATCTTGAATTTCTCTAGGATCTCATTCACATACTTGGCTTGGTGAATAAGAATCCCAGATTCATCTTGTTTAACTTGCAAGGCTAGGAAGAAACTCATCTCCCCCTGATCGCTCATTTCAAACTTTTTCTTCATGATCTCCTCAAATTCGGTGCATAATTCCTCGTTTGTAGAGCCGTAGATGATGTCATCTACATACACTTGCACCATGATTATGTCCTCATCCACCCTCTTTCTAAACAAAGTTTGATCAACAACTCCTCTTGTATATCCATTCTCCACCAGGTGATTGGACAACGTTTCATACCAGGTGCGAGGAGCCTGATGCAAACCGTACAAGGCCTTATCCAGTAGATAAACATGATCTGGATTTTCTTCATCTATGAACCCTGGTGGTTGGGTTACATAAACTTCTTCGTTCATCTCTGCATACAGGAAGGCAGTCTTCACATCCATCTGATGGACTGTAAAATTGAGATACGATGCCACAGCCAGAAAGATCCGAATTGCTTCCAATCTCGCCACCGGAGCGTATACCTCGTCATAGTCAATCCCGTGAACTTGCCTGTGACCTTGTACTATTAACCTCGCCTTGTTTCTTACGATGATTCCTGAATCATCCTTCTTGTTCTTATAAAGCCACCTCGTTGGAATCACCTTCTTGTCAACTGGCCGCTTCACAAGTCGCCACACTCCCAGCTTTGAGAACTGATTAAGCTCATTGTGCATGGCCTCTATCCAATTCGGATCTCTGAGAGCAACCATCACATTCGGAGGCTCAATCTGGGAGATAAAACATGAGTACATGCAGAAATTGATATCCCCTGTGCGGCTTCTAGTAGAAACACCTGCAGACACTGGTCCAAGTATGTTGCTGACTGGATGATCCTTGTTGATCCTGGATACCTGGACATCTGGCACAGACACAGAAACAGGCAGATTAGAAGAAACAACATTATCATTTATATCACTAATACCTGGACTTTGAGGTATCTCTGAATCATTATCACACGTTCCTGAAGTTCCCGGAGCATCTACGTTGACATTTGTGGGAACTGGAACTGGTGTCTTTTCACTGATTCTGTCAACAGAAGGTCTTGATTCAGATGGCGGAGTGATAATCTCTTCTTCTTCACCCAAATTATGAAGATCATTCGAAAACTTGAACCCTTCAAACAGAGACCCGTAGTTAAAAATCCAATCAGGTCCGGTCCCTGCATCCGTCGGATTGTCTTCGAGCCAGTCCACGTTGAACGCTTCAATGATCAAACCGGTGGTCTTGTTATAGACTCGATAAGCACTATTTCCCGAATAACCAACGAAATAACACTCATCCGCTTTCGCCTCGAATTTCCCTACGTCGGACTGAATCAGCACCGTGCACGGACATCCGAAAGTCTTGAAATAACCCACTGTCGGCTTCTCTTTGTAGACAATCTGATATGGAGTTTTCTCATGACGTTTGTTTAACAGAACGCGATTTTGCACATAACATGCTGTGTTGACTGCCTCAGCCCAGAAGAAGATTGGTAGTTTTGCTTCACACATCATTGTCCTTGCAGCTTCAATGAGTGTCCTATTTCTTCTCTCAGCTACTCCATTCTGTTGTGGAGTGTAGGGAGCACTGAACTGTCTGTCTATGCCTTTAGCCCCACAAAACATATTCAACTCAGCATTCTTGAATTCCGTTCCGTTATCCGATCTGATAGCCTTGACCTTCTTGTTCAGCTGATTCTCTATGAGTGTGACAAACTGTTTCACAAGGGCTGGAGTTTCATACTTGTTAGACAAGAAGTAGACCCAAGTAAAACGTGAATAGTCGTCCACAATCACAAGACAATAGGAGAACTTGCTGATGCTCTGAACTTGCATAGGCCCAAATAAGTCCATGTGTAGAAGTTGTAGAACTGATGACACAGAGTTTGCTATCTTCGGACGATGTGGCAACTTGTGCTGCTTCCCCTTCGCACATGCCACACATTTTTCCACAGTTGAGAAGTCTTTGATGGGTAGCTTTCTGACATGCTCTCCCTTCGCGAGCTTGGTCAAATTCTTCATATTAGCATGCCCGAGACGTCTATGCCACAACATAGCCAAATTTTCATTCTGTTTTGATATAAGGCATGCTTCTTCTGACGTTGGAGGATTGCCCATGTTGAGAAGATATGAGTTTGAACGTCTTGGAGTGCGCATCAGTACACACTCCTCGGGTATCTTCACACCAGGCTTCAAAATAATGCATTCCTTCCGATTGAACATCACAGAAAAGTCTTTGTCACAGATCTGAGAAACACTCAGCAAACTGTGCGACAGTTCCTCCACATAATGAACGTCAGAAAAAGACAGATTTCCACTCCTCACCACACCTTTCTTGCTAATTCTACCACCCACACCACCTGCAAATGAAACTCCTCCACCATCGAAATCTTCTACATCTTCCAAAAGGGACAGATCTCCGGTCATGTGTCGGGAGCAACCACTATCAACGTACCAGAGATTGTTGATAGATTTTCTTGGCTGTCCCTACAAGAATCAGAAATTAATGAGATCCAGGTACCCAGGCCATAACAGATCTGGGCACACCTTTTGCATCAATGTAGTTAACTAATTGAAGAATCATTTCAGACTTTGATCCAGACACATTCTCATTTTGAATGCAGACTTTTGGTTTCCATGTGGTGGTTTTCTCTGGTTTCAACACAGTTGTTGAATTGTTGACAATCACAGGTTTCTTTTGTGGTGAAATGACCTTTTTACCAGTTGGCTTTTTAACCGGTGTCCACTCAAGTTTCAGTTTAGTATACACAAGTTGTTTTGTTTGAGTGACACCTTTTTGTTTCAAAACCTGTTGCTCGGCTTTCGCTTTGCCATTAGGTTGATTAGCTCTTTTTACTTTAGCCACTTGTTTTTCAACGAATTCTGGTTTTATCTTGTGGTAAACTCCTTTAGATACATAAGTTTGTTTTGGAGTTCTGGTCACATTCCACTTATTAACAACAGGCTTTGTCACAGGTGCCTTTGTGTTTGAAACCTTAGACTGTTCAGTCTTCATTGGTTCAGAACACTGCTTCCCCTGAAACACAGCTTGTTGTTTCTGCTTTTGTTTTTGCTTTTCTCCGGTCATCATTTTCTCCAACATACTAGTCCGTGGGTTTTGCGGATAGTATGGTTGGTAAGGTCTATTAACACAGTTAGCTGCAAAATGTCCTGGCTTTCCACATTGAAAGCAATTCATGAGTCTGGGCCCATTGACATGACTACAGAGGTACGAACGTCTTGGGTAAGACGACTTCCACTCTGGCTTATCATCCCATTTGTGTATAACACGTTGTTTATCCTTATCAGATTGTGTAATTAAACAAAATTGTTCTGATTTAGATTTGTTTGTTCTATTAAAAGCTGACACAACCTGAGGATAAGCAACAAAGTCTTTGGGCTTAGTCTCACGACCTGTTTTTGTGTTAGGCACACGAATTTTAAAACCAGACACTTTTTCATTTGATTCTGAAACATTTTTTAACAACGATACAGCTACTTGTTTTGACTTGGATGTTTCTAGTTCTGACACAAGTGCCAATACATCATCCTTAGGTAAACACAAACTAGAACTACTAGAACTACTAGACTCATGACTCTCATGCCACTCTCTGACACTCTGCATCCTCCTCAGAAATGTCTTTGATTTCTACTTCATCTGCACAATAAATAGATACATCAGAAGTGCTCACACAGTTATTCAGAGAAGTATTTGATGGACCTGCTTCACACGCATCTGTCTTCACACTATCCTTATTACCCAAGCCATAAGTCATGTGCTTTTCATTTTCAATTTCCTCTACTGTCATAGGCTTTACACCAACCAAGACACTATCTAAAGGAGGTCCTTCTTCATGCATTTCCGATGCAGATCTATCTATCTGATCCTCCTCTAAGATCATTCCTATTACATCTCTAGTTTTATCTTGAGGAACAACGTTCTTGCTTGCAAAGCTAATTCCTATCCCACCTTTGTCTTTACCCATTCTAACCTCAGTTATGCAAGTATCTAGGGATTTACTAGCCTGTAACATTCTTTTGCTTCTCATAAGGTTTATATCAAGCTTAACCTGCATCTCATTGTTCTTATGCTTCAGGTCATCTATCTGCTTACTTAGCTCAGCTATTTCTAACTTAGCGTTGTCATACAAATAGGCGTTCTCAGTTGCAAGGTTCTTATATTTTGCTATATCTAATTTCTGGGCTTTAACTTTTTCTTCATTCTTTTGCCATCTACCTTTAAATGAGCTCTTTTCACATTTTACCTCAAACAATTCAGATTCAAAGTTTTTGCAAAATTGTCTAAGAGTAGTAATTATACGATCACAAACAGGGTTAGAACATACCTTGGTGTGGTCTGCTGCCATAGCTTCATTCTCCTCAGGTTCTTCTTCAGTAACCACAAAAGCATGCTCCTCTTCATCATCATCATCCATAGTCGTCATCATAGCATGCGTCAGACTCAGATCCTTCAGCTGGGGGGTCCAGTCATAACCTCCACCTTCCTGCACTATCAAGGCACTTGTCTCTGCCTTTGCCTTCCCATCAGCTGGTTTCTTCATCTCTGCTTTCTCCTTCCTTGGTTTGCTGCACTCCCTAGCAAAATGCCCATATTCATCACAATTGTAGCACCTAAGCTTCGTCTTATCAAACCCCATTCTGATCTTGTCTTGATCCTTCCAAACATTTCGCCCTGTAGTAGCCATGAACTTCTTAGCTCTGAACACCGCCATAGCCATTTGCCAAGAGACGTCCAGCATCTCCACATCCTCTGGATTAATCTGATTAAGCTCCCCCGATAGAATCTCAGAAGGAATTAGGGTTCCGGCCATTAAAGCATGATAACTGTTCATGAATCCCATACCCAGTGCAAAATTGGGATCGTCGTTGGCCTCAGAATTGTCGCCTCCACTTGAACTAGATTGGGGTTGTGCCACAAATGCATTCGTTTTAGTCACTGAACTTGATCCACCTCCAACAGACTTTCCTTTCTGCTTCTCATCTACCTCTTCCGACAACAACGCTTGATTCAGCTTTCCAGCCAAACTAAGTGAGCTTATATGATTCAACTCACGCTGCTTATCATCAATTAGCTTGGACTTCAACTTGTTGATCATTTCATCCAGAGACAGCTCACTCAATTTGTTGTTGTCCTTAATAATTGAGATATTGGTGTTCCATGACTTTGGCAAACTGTTTAGCAGCTTCAAATTCTTATCTTCCAATTCCGGCTCCACACCATAACTTGACATTTCTGCCATCAGAGAGACAAATCTTTGCACTTGCGCTTCGAAAGATTCACCTTGGATGTGATTAAACAAATTGAATTTCTGCTTCAACATCTGCTTTCGACTCGCCTTGATGTCTGGATTTCCCTCATAAGCAACAATCAATGCATTCCACAGTTCCTTTGCCGTCTTGCAATGCTTAAAGCCTTGAGCAATATCTGGTGTCAATGCCATTGTCATAATCGCAAAAGCCCTCTCAGCCTTGTTACATCTTTCCCAGTCGTCATCCTCAAACTCATCTTCAGTCTTAGCCTTTCCTGCTTTAGCTCCTGCTGGCATGAGTCGGTATATGTGGTCCATTAAGCACTGCTCTCCACAACCTTAAGTCAACACTCTTCAAGTGGTTTTCGAACCTATACTTCCATTCCAAAAAGTTATCCGCTGAAGTAAGTCTAGGTGGACGAGTAATAGATCCAATCTCGAAGTCCAATTTCTGATACATGCTTGGTTCAAAATCCATTTCGAAAGCTTAGGAAACTTAAAATTAAAGTCCAAATGTCCAAAGTCTGAGATTACGAAGAAAAACACTGATCACGATCGCAAACCCTTGTTTACGATCGGGAACACCAGATTACGATCCAAAGCAAATCGCAAACACCAATTCCGATGAAAATATCGTAAACTCTGATTACGATCGCCAATTACGACTCCGGTTGTCGTAAACTTCGATTCCGATAATAGATAGTCGTAAACTCCGATTGCAACTCAAGATTACGATTGATGGGATCGTAAACTCCAATTACGATCAGATGTGATCGTAAACTACGATTCCGATCCCGCGATTCCGGTTGGCAAAGTCGTGAACACCGATTACGACCTTGAAATGTCGTAAACACCAATAGTACGGATCGTAAACACCAAAAAAACTGATCTTGAAGTCGTAAACGCACAAAATGATGAAGATCTTCAACTGGAACTATCGTAAACACCCCAAAACTCGTAGAACAGCAGCAGCAACAGTCGTAATCACCAAAAACCTTCGAATCTTTAACAAAAACACAAACACAAACCCAGAAAACTCTTGAATCAATATCGTGAGAGCCTCGAATCTAAGATTCTTAGCTCTGATACCAATTGTAGGTCCGAAAATCTCCCAAACACACGATATTTGATCGTAAATGAGTGCGGAATCCTCAAATACAATTGATTCAAGAAGAATAGTAGTAGAATAGACTAGATCTATATGAAAGATGAAGTCTTGAATGTAAAACAACCACTAGAAGCTGATCGAAATCACAAGGAATAATGGAAATCGTAAACTGCCTTTGATTTAGTGAAAAGCTTGCATACAATGAAAGACAAGTGGGTTTATATAGTACCCATACAGAAATCGTAAACCACTAATAAGCTCACATGGCCCAATCATAATCACTTAATTAGCCCACTAACTAGTAAATTACAAGCCCAAAACAAATATAAAGTTAGCCCAATAACAAATGTTCATGCCTTAAATAAGCCTAGCCCAACAATAACTCAACTTGGAAAGGTACGTTTTTGCATTTATCTTTAAATCTTTTTTGATTTATCATAGAGATAGTCCTGATTTTTTTTATGTAGATTTGATCGAAGAAGAAGTTACAAGATTATGATTCGAAGATTAGAAATTGAAGTGTTTAAAGTTTCAGAATTTCGTATTTGTCATTTTGTATTAGTCGTGTTTTAGATTTCCTACCTTCTTTTTTTTTAAACATACATGTTACACTTTAATGACTTATGGAGTTATGGTCATGAAGAATCTTATAAAATAAATTTCTTATTTTTACTCAGTTCACAACTTTTAGATATACCTCTTGCATTCATATTGAACATACCTGCATATATCACGTCTATATGCATAATATTTTAATGTGGTCATGGATTTGATCTAGTGATGTGATTTAAACATACAAAATGGTTACTGTATAACTGTATCGAGAATTGACATGGTGCTGCTTCTTTTTCTTTATTATTAATAGATGCACAATCAATCATACTTGTAAATATACCCACATATTACCTCTTGTATTATTCTAATTTATTTTTAAAACCCGACTAACCCGACATGCCCGACCCTATTAACTCGAAACCTGATAAACCCAAACCCTACTAACCCGAACCATAATAGGGTCGAGTTGCGGGTGAGATTTTTTTAATTAAAAACCCGACTAACCCGACCCTAATAACCCGAAACCCGATCGGGTTGACCCGATTAACACCCCTAGAAACAGCTCTAAACACGTGTTTTGAGTAATTGAGACAATTCCACGTCAATTAAAGATCAATTTGCATTGAAGACGTTTAATGCAAAGTTTGACTACAAATTAATTCATATTGCTCCTCAATGCTCCTCTACCACCATAAATACAACCCCATTGGTTAAGGCTAAATACACCGAATGCATATCAGAATTCTTTTATCTCTTATTCCTCTTCATCTTAAAATTATCTCAAGGTAATCTTCAAAGACCTTCATAAACATCAAAGGTCTTTTCGAGCTTTGAGTTATCCCGGCCATATAATCGGTTTAGGCGATGGTACCTTGGGAAACAAAACGAGATCTTTGGTAGACCCGAAATTTATTTTAAAAGACCCGGGTTTTGACCCGAAGCCTTCGCCTGTCACACCCCAAACGACGTTGGAATATGTCGGGGCGCAATGATTGTCCAGATGCTCATGACAACTACAATAAAGTTGTAATACTTAAACATGCCATTTTTCATTAATCAATTGCAGATGTCATACAATAAAAGTTAAACATATAGAAAACATTTCAAAATATATTTAAAGTCTTCAATCTAGGTCCAGCAATTCTATCGTGATCACATCAAAGATCAAGTATAGATTCCTACAACAAGTATAAAATCAAGTGTCAACTACAAAAGTAGTTGGTGAGTAAACACAAGTTTATAAAATATATTCTTAAGACATGCGATTTATGAGAGAAACATTCATATATAGTCAATCAAATAATGAATTAGAATAAACAAGTAAACATATCAAACCTTAGATAATTAACCTTAAATCACTTAAGACTTCAAATCACAATTTCCTTATATAGGGGAGACCTTCACATAAAGGGGTACACTCTCACATAGAGATTTCCATAAACAATTTCACATAGAATCCATTCAATCCACATATAATCGCATAAACGTTTAGAGAAGTAATTTTGAATAGAGATACATGTTACACCTCCTAAAGGTAAAGATATGTTGGTTTATGATTTCTCACAACTCAGATTATTATTCGAATGAATCGCCATCAGAAATGATAATACGAGTTGAATATTGAGTCATATCTCGTTATAAAAGACAGGGGTCGTGAATACTTACAGCATGAATCATCATTCGAATGAATCGCCATTCGAAGGATAATACGTGTTGATCATTTAGACACAATATTAAAAGATGGGATTTGTGAATACTTTCCTGATGAGCACATTGAAAATTAGAGATAGAACCAATGGCGCAGCTTAGTGGATACCGAGGGGGGCGACCGCCCCCTCGGTTTTTTTCGGCCGTAGTGCTAATTTTTATGATTTTTGAATTTTTTTTTTATATATATTAAGGACCGCCCCTTCGGGATTAGGATCCGTGACTTTTCGCCCCCGCAAACTCTTCACCCAAGCTTCGCCAATGGATAGAACCAATTCGCGAGAGATAACAACCTAGAGAATATCCTAATGAAACGAACATGCTATGGGAACACATAATGATTATAGTTATAAGGACACGAGGAACTTAAGGAGAGTTAGGTCTTATTTGATTAAAAATATCCTTTTACCCTTCATCGGTAAATTAGGGTTTAGTGATACTATGAAGACGCACATTCCTATAAATAAACGCTCACTGTGGGATCACCCAGTGAGGTATTCCAGGTCTCAATTGGGATTTATGCGACACCCTCGCTTTGCCAGAAAACCCAGTGTACAGGCGCTTACTCTTCCGGTCCGCACGAACTTCTAAATACCCGAATAACTCGGTATAATAATATCTTATTTGTATATCAACTTTGGACCCATAAATATTTAAGATATACATAAATATGTTTTAAATATAAAAAAAATCAAGTCCCAATACCTCCCGGTTTGTTTAATATTATATAATCATATTTCAAAACCCTAATTTTGACGTATTTATTAAATAAATATCAAAACCTTCTATTAATTGAAATAAATTTAGGACTTTTGTTTAGAATGTCATATTATAATATACCTTAATATATTAGCCATTAATTTAATCCCGTTTGTTCAATTTTGGCAGAGTAACGTTATGAAAACCCTAATTTTAACGTATTTACGAAAAAAATACCAAACTTTTCCCGGACCTGAAATTAACTTAGGGCTTTATTAAAATACATTATTTTAGGATACCTACAAAAATTCAGACCCTAATTCCAACCCGTTCGCCCAATTTTAGCAAAACAAGCTCACGAATCCTAATTTTTATACATTTTTAAGAACCCGATAAAACAACAATATTATCATAAACTGAAAGAGGTTATTGTAGATCATACTTAATAACAGTGTACTGCAGAAATTAGCTTCTAATTCCACCCGAGGAGCTCGTATTAACCAAAGAAGAAGTTGGTTCGTTTTAGGTTTTTTGAGAGAAGATTTAACTATTTGAGGAATTAGTAATTAATTATGGATGATATGGAGGGGTATTTATACCCATTTGATGCGGATTTACATGAAGACAACGAAGCAAGTGACTAATTGAGCCAAAACGACATCTGGAGCTCGAAATTGTGCAAAATTTGCTGAGCTACAGACAGTCGCGGGTCGCGACACATTTGAAGGACAGCCCTCGCGGTCCGCGAGGAGAGGGGGGGGGGGTCCAGGATATTTTGGTTCTTATATATTTTTTTCTTTTTATTCGTTTGATCTCGTTTTAACTCGATAGACCCTAATATTTTTCAAGCACCTTATATTAAGCTTATAAAATATTAAGGAACATAAAAATATGATTTTTGAAATTTACAAGTCTCCCGATTAATATCGGAATTACGCGAAAATCGTAAATTCGTTTCTTTACGTTTTAATTAATAAAATTTCTCGACAGATTAACTAATTGGTTTTTAATGTTATAAAATGATTGTAGGATATTCCAAATTATATATTTTGAGATAAAAACTCCGATAAATGATAAATCAGATACCGAAATCGTGTAAAAAATTGAATATCGTTTTATATTTGTTTTAAGCAAATCGTTTAACCTAAAATCTTGCAAATTTTATTATTTTGCTTTGAAAAATGATTATGGAATATCTCAAGCATAATTTAGATGTATTTTTAGAAAATTCCTTCTAGAACTCTTTAAACCGAAACTCGATCCGTGCAACAAGTTCAGATTTGAGTCGGGTTTTATAAATGGGTCGGACACAGATATTACATCACCAAGAGTTTCCTAAATTCGTTTTATAAATCATCTTTTGATTTTATAAATTTTATCTAAACCTTTCTCCTTCACATCCAAAACATTTTAATCTATTGTTTAATATTTCAAACCTTTAATTCTTTCTTCCATTAATAATTTTTTAATGCCTTTTGGTCTCATGTTTAGTATTTCATTTCATTCCTTTATTGTAATTCATTATTCATCTTCATGTATTTTCTTCTCATTTCCTTGTATGTTTATTTTAATTCGTTTGTAAGTTTTATCCCTTGTAATGTACTGTATTTTTCATTCCTTATAATTGTACTGTAGGAGGAGTAGTATTTCATTTCATATGTATTTTAATTGTGTAGTTTTTATTTCATTGTAATCTTACCAAATAAAAACTATTAAAAAATATTAATTTTATTTAAATTTAAGCGAACGTTTTTCATACACTAGCAAACATTCTGGTCTTGATGTGTTTTATTTTATACCATCTAAAGATCTTTGAAACTGGCTATAAAAGGTTGGGTTACCAAGTGGAAGACAGAGGCAGTAGGTGTGAGGAATAGGTTGGAGGCTGATTGTAATCTGTTTGATTCCTTGGGTGAATCGAGACCTCTGTCTAATGAGGAAATGGAGGAATGGGCGATCAAACGGAAATTGTTGAAGGATATCGACAGGAAGGATATGGATAATATAAGAGCCAAAGTTAAGACGAAATGGGCCCTGGACGGTGATGAGAACTCTAAGTTTTTCCACGGGGTTGTTAATCAAAGTCTAGCAAGGGGGAGGATAAATGGTTTGTGGTTAAACGGTACTTGGGAGGAGGATCCGGGTAAAATAAAGAAAGAGGTGTGGCAGTTTTTTAAGAACCGTTTCAACGGGCCTCGAACGGCTAGGCCTTCAATCGTGTGCACGGGGTTGAAAACTTTGTCTGTCCAAGAAAGTGATGCCCTGATCGCTCCTTTCTCTAAACAGGAAGTCAAGGATGCTATTTGGTGCTGCGGCAGCGAAAAGTCCCCGGGCCCGGACGGGTTTAATTTCGGTTTTTTCAAGAAATTTTGGGGTACTTTTGAGAATGACTTCTGTGATGTGTTGAATTATTTCCATGCTAATGGTAAAATCAGTCCCGGATGTGGCTCGTCGTTCATCCACCTTGTCCCTAAATGTAGAGACCCGCTTTCTCTCAACGACTACCGTCCTATAAGTTTGGTGGGGGTGATTACAAAGGTTATTTCAAAGGTCTTAGCCAATAGAATGAAAGGGGTGCTTGATTCTATAATCTCCTGTAACACCCGTATACAATTTGATGCCAAACATACACATTATAACGTTAAAAATTTGGTCCCAGAAAATTTCTTTACAAAACATATGATTTGTAATCATAAGATGCCACCATAGTGGTTTACATTTACAAAATTTACTTATAATTGGTTTGACATCCAAATGTGATCTTCGACTTATATATAAGTTCTTCTCACCATAATACAAGACGGGTCGTTCGTTCTCGATGTGATCGGTTCTTCGTAGTCTTTGATGAGCATCCCACTAGGCTTTCCCTTTACCTGCAACATACTCACTTTCAATAGTGAGCTTCTATTGCATAACCATTTATTACAATATCAAATAATGAAGAAAAAACAATAAAATTTGGTTTTTCACTCTGGGGCGGTACGCCCAGAATGAATAATTTCTGGGCGGTACGCCCTGGACCATTTTTGACAGAATATTGGCTATTTTCGGCCAGTTCCATACTTAGCCAAATTTTGGCTTTCTTTCCCCTGTTTTCTACCAGATTTCACCAACCGGGTTTCCATCATTTTTCAAGTGTTTTAACACTCACAAAACACTTCTAAAATATGTTTTCATACACATCAACATACCTTATTCAAGGCGAATTCAAACTTTGCATATGCGGGTTCAACCAACCCGTTTGACCCATTAGAACACCCATAGCTTTATTGCCAATGACCTGCTTGTTACTTATTGGAAATAACACAGTTTTAAAGGATTATGATCCTAAACTCATGTGACAGCCTATTTATGCATCAAATAGTCTTTAGGGAGTTGGTATCTATTCATTCAACCACTTTTGGGTTATTGTACCCATCTGACCCGTTAAGGCGGGTCCTTGCCTTTGGTTTACTCCAATGCCCAATTTGACCACATATTAGCCTTGGAATCTATGGTTCTATAACCATTTACGATTCCTTTTTCTCTTGTTACTTGGCATGGACTCTATAAGCCCATTTTCGCCTTCGCAACTTTTGTTCACAACATGATTCATCCGAATCTTCCCTATGGTCAAATTGGTCATTGGAGAACCCTTGACTTTGGGCTTCACGGTTCCTAGAACCATTCGTCACCCATACTCATAATTCATAGTTTATTTCATTAAATTGTAAATACGCATTTACTTAACTACTTCATGTAACATAAATAATGTTACACATGCATTTGGTTCCTACAAACCATTATAAATCAATTACTCATTTAGCCATTATTATGGTCTCTATGAATCAATTAGTAACTTTTATTCTTTGACCCATTACGATGAATCCTACCGATTCGTTCGACCCGTTTAACCCATTAGCATGAATCCTACAATTCATTTACCGCTAATGGCATACATTCTTTTAGCCATGGTTCCTAAGAACCATTTAATTATGCATTGTTCTTTGACTCATTACCTTCTTAGAGCTTAACTCTAATTATTTAACTTTGTAATTATACGCAATTCAACAACTTGCCTCGTAGGGAAAGTTTATCACATTTCATAAAATCATGCATTCTATATCATCAATGCAATTATGAGTCATTAACCAAATATGTAACATAGCATAGATGTTACCTCGTGAGCTTTATCCATAAGTACCGGTTTCCGTTTGAGTTGCTTCCGCTTGCTTGCCTAAAGTGGACTCAATTCCCTGTTTGGTTCGTGAGACAACATAATCATCAATATATATATATATATATATATATATATATCACATTTTCCACATTCTAGTACATGAATCATTTAGTTATATAAATCTAACGATTCACATCTCACGACATCAATTCATTAAATATCCTAGGGTGGTACTTGCTGTCCAGCCCTTGTTCAAGGCACCATTTGACCCTTTTAACAGCTGAATCGACCCAACATGTTCAAATATAAAACGTAGTAGACTCATAGAGCTTTCCAAGCATATAAAATACACATTTTTCCGAGTTACGGTTGATTTTATACGATTTTTCTAAAAACAGGACAGCAACCATAATTTTTCCCAAACAGCATGCTAGAAAATTGAGTGACCATATTAACGGGTCATTTTGACCCATTATACACCGGATTCAGTTTCCGGTGTTCAAATACCAAACATAGTATTCAAAACAAGCTTTTCAACCGTATATCGTACATCCCCAACGGGCATACGAGAGATCTTATACAACACTTTCAAAACAGCCCCTCAACTAGATTTTTATCTTTTTCATGGTTTCATACAATTCCATTTAACACATTTTTCAAGCATGGGTTTTCAAAATTCATACCCATTCTTCTTTCATGCTCTCTAATAGTGTATCATCCCTACACTTATTCATTGATTCAAGCATTTCATCTAAGTTAGGCATTTCATCAAGCACTTGGCGTGCTTCAAAGTTCATATGCCTATTCTTCAACCTATTACATGTAGGTGATTACCCAATTCTTGCAATTCACAAACATTCATTATATTATTATGCTAACAATTAAGATTTAGCAATAAAAATATATAAAATTTCCAGATTTTAAAGCCAAACCCCAAAAATCTAAGACTTAGACCTTATGGTTCACATTTTAGGTCTTTCATGTTCACTATTCATGATTCATGGATAATCAAGCATCCTAATCATATATCAATCATCTATCATAACAATTAACATCAAATTTCAGCTTCAAATCATCCAATTTAACATGCCAAATTCGAGATTAGACATGCAATTATGATAGAAATACTTACCCAACAATCCCCATTGGGTTTATATGAATTTTAAGCTTCAAATCCTTGTTTACTCTTCCAAAATTGAAGCTTTCTCCTTAGAATCACACAAAACCAAGCTCTAGGGTTTGGGAGAAGTGTTTCACGTTCACTTTCTGCCCCAAATTCGTTTTTCCAGCTTTACATAAGAGCAAGTTTCGGAAATGACGCATTTGGCCCTTCTAGTATGGCTATTTTGCATTTTAACCCCAAAATTCACAATTTTTCACACAAGACTTTATGTTAACATGCCAATATCATATTTAACATAAATATGTCCCAAAACATTTATATAAGTGTAATAATTAATAATATTACACTAACAAATAATTAACATCCTAACCAAGTATAGGATTTGGGGACGAAATACCATTTTTTTTCCAATTTAACAAAACATTACTTTTATGATTTCGGGATACTTTGGTTAATTTAAGACATCCAGAAATTGGGATGTTACAACTCTACCCCCCTTAAAGAGGGTTTCGTCCCCGAAACCTCATATTCCCCTTTTTGTCTTCTTGTTCACGTACGAGAACGTAATCTAGGTTATCATTCCTACCTGTTCACTGGTTATCCCATGATGTATTTCCCCGTAGGGCGTTATGATCCCATAAACCATTTTACTGTATTTTGTTGGATGCTACGATTCCTCTCGAAGCACTTTCATCCAACCCCCCACATATATTACATAGGCCTCAATGCCTTATAGGCCTTACATGAGTTACCAACCAGTGGGTTTTGCAGTATTTACTATTTTAGCATAAATGCCCAAATCTCAAATTTCCAGTTTTGTTTGTTAGGGCTGTGTCAGACCCCTTTTTCCATTTATTTACAAACTCCTTTACTCATTGTTCGCGTTTAGGAGTTCACAGTTTATAACTCCACATGTCATTTAGAGTCAAGGTTCAAGTGACCAATGTCATAACCTTGTTGATCAAAATTTCAAATAATCATCCTCTCCGTAAGAGGTTCAAACGTTAATGTAATAACACTCGTACCTTTGTGTCATCACAAATCTGTGTATATAGCTTTCTTGCTCATGTTTACCTTGACGATAATCCTAGTCAGAATCTCGTCCCGCGGCTTTCCTGCTAGTTGTGTCCTCGCACAGACTAACTGTACCTACACATATTAAGCAGTATAACAATATTTGCAAGTGTTTAACATGTCACTTTCCGTTTACATTTCACACTCGATAATGTAGTATGTTTTTATTGGATGGTTCCTATGACTCTAAAAGCCATTTATACCATTCCATAACCCTTTTCAGGATTACACTGTTTCATCTATTACAATTCAACGTGTCACACATTGATCTATTCTTGGCTCATATACTAGCCTTTAGCATTTATCACATTAATTATGATTCATTTGAATCATTTACACATCAACATACACGTATTAATCAAGCCATGGATCTTAAGAGTCATTTAGCTATTTCATGTCAATATAGACCTTATCCTTCTTGCCTTATCATTATTGGCACAATTCCTATGAATTGTTTATCATCCGGTTACCCATTAATCTGTGGTTATGGTTCCTATGAACCATTTATTGTTCATTTGACACGTTGGCATATTAACATATTTTTGTGTTGCTATGGTTCTTTTGAACTATTTAGCTAGCAATCAACAAATAATCAGCATTATGATCCGTTAGGATCATTTCTAAACAATTTGACATATCGACATGGTTATTACTAACCATTAATCGACCACGTAACATTTTAGCATGTAGTTATGGTTCTTACGAACAATCACTTGTTCGTATTACATTCCAACATTTATTTGGAAAATTTTGAGGATACTTACTTGTATAGCAATCCTCTGTGCATCTTCGGGAACGGTCGCTTCCAGCGTCCACCCTACTTCACAATCATCTATACTTGTGGGTCTCACCCAAGAAGTTGGGACGATCACCCATCTAATAGCTTCAATTTCCCTATTAGTTATACAAAACTTACACGGGAATAAACATGACTCAACAACATGAGTTTTATTGCGTTTAACAAGGTTACTTCTTACCTTTTGTTAAACGTCCAGCCATTTCATAGGGTTACGGGTTTTCTAGCATATGCAATAACCCGTTTCTCCATATTACATTTTACATTTCACATTTTTTTATCAATTCTAGACTTGGGTTTTATCCCGAGTCACTTTAAAATCATTTGCATTATACAAATTCGACATCTTTTAGCTATTTATGACATCGCATAATAAACATGATTCAACCGTCTCAACGGTTTTGTCGATTAAAACATATGACCACTTCGACTCATTAGTTCAATGGTTATTCGTTAATCTTTCTTTTATGACCTTTTAATATAAGATTCAACATTTGTACATCCGTAGATGTCCCAATTGTAACCTTGTTTCAGAATTATTGGCTTCACGACCCCCTCTTGGGTTGTTCTTCACCAAATTACCACATTCATTATATTGGTTTCACGACTCCTACAGAGTCGTTCCTCACCAATTTCCCATTCATTATATTGGTTTCACGGCTCCTACAGAGTCGTTCTTCACCAATTTCCCATTTTTTTTTATATATTTCTATTTCAAGTTATGACCTCATGGTCCAAACTCTTATTTTGACTAGAACTAGACACATGTATATGCATTACCATTTATCAAAGTATAACCCAGGTTGGGTAGTCCCACCTGGTAGTACCTTATAGCACATGACCATTATGCATTCGAGTCCTAGCCCAATGCATTTTGAAGTCATATGTGTCATCATTCATCCACTTGCTTGGGTACAATTTTCCTGCAAAATCAATGTCAAGTTTGACCACTTCTAGGGTTTTCCTTACCTACAGCAAGGTTACCACACATAAACATCAATATTCACATGTTTCAAGATACAACATTGTCTAATTATATGTCACAATGTTATCTTGTTACCTTGAGAAATTTTCATCTCATTTATGACTTATGGTTCCGATGAACCATTTATGATCAAATACCACATGATACATGGTGGTGGCTCCCTAGAACCCCTTTTTCACCCATTGTATCATGCTTAGCAATTATATGGTTCTTACAAAACCAAAAACATGATCCTAATATAGTAGGATTCAAAAGTACTTATCAATTTCAAATTCCCTTGCTCATGGCAAGGTTTTCTAGTTTTTATTGATCATGGCCAATAACTTTCTACAGGTTTATACGAGGTTTCTCGCCTAGGCTTTACCTCGTTTCTACCCGCCTTACAGATATTTGGGCTCTCATGGCCTCCCTTCTTTGTTCCTCTGTAGCATCACCGCCATCAAGGTCCGTCATTGATCTACAGAGTTACATTTTTTTTTATTAGCTTACAACTTTTATTTACCCTTACCGCAGCAAGGTTTTTATACATCATATCGGTCGTAGCCGATATCCCTTTTCCACAGGTTTATACAAGGTTTCTAGCCTTAGCATTACCCCGCTTCTACCTGGGACACTTTACTCACACATATATTATATTGGTCATAGCCAATATCTCCCCCCAAGTTTATACAAGGTTTCTAGCCGTAGCATTACCCCGCTTCTACCTGGGACACTTCACTCACGCACTTCCTGGTTCAGGTGTAGAAACACCTCCACGTGCGTTTCCCGAGTGATAGCTAATAACTCTGCCTTTACAGGCGTATAAGAACATTCATTCATATTAAATACAATTTCGATAAATTTTTGAAGGTTATGTACCTTGCCTAGACGCTTCATCAAGCTTGAACCGATCACTTTTCCCCGATCCATTGAGCTCAAGGTTTGAGTTCAAGTACTCTCCGAGTACTTAATTCTCTCAAACTATGGCTCTGATACCAAATTGTAACACCCGTATACAATTTGATGCCAAACTTACACATTATAACGTTAAAAATTTGGTCCCAGAAAATTTCTTTACAAAACATATGATTTGTAATCATAAGATGCCACCATAGTGGTTTACATTTACAAAATTTACTTATAATTGGTTTGACATCCAAATGTGATCTTCGACTTATATATAAGTTCTTCTCACCATAATACAAGACGGGTCGTTCGTTCTCGATGTGATCGGTTCTTCGTAGTCTTTGATGAGCGTCCCACTAGGCTTTCCCTTTACCTGCAACATACTCACTTTCAATAGTGAGCTTCTATTGCATAACCATTTATTACAATATCAAATAATGAAGAAAAAACAATAAAATTTGGTTTTTCACTCTGGGGCGGTACGCCCAGAATGAATAATTTCTGGGCGGTACGCCCTGGACCATTTTTGACAGAATATTGGCTATTTTCGGCCAGTTCCATACTTAGCCAAATTTTGGCTTTCTTTCCCCTGTTTTCTACCAGATTTCACCAACCGGGTTTCCATCATTTTTCAAGTGTTTTAACACTCACAAAACACTTCTAAAATATGTTTTCATACACATCAACATACCTTATTCAAGGCGAATTCAAACTTTGCATATGCGGGTTCAACCAACCCGTTTGACCCATTAGAACACCCATAGCTTTATTGCCAATGACCTGTCCTTATTGCAAGCTAATTTTACCGTAATCCATTGGCAAACATGTATAACAAATCAATTCCATAAGCTAATTATGTCATTTAAACCTTTATGGGTTCTATGCACTTCGTGTGCTTGTTACTTATTGGAAATAACACAGTTTTAAAGGATTATGATCCTAAACTCATGTGACAGCCTATTTATGCATCAAATAGTCTTTAGGGAGTTGGTATCTATTCATTCAACCACTTTTGGGTTATTGTACCCATCTGACCCGTTAAGGCGGGTCCTTGCCTTTGGTTTACTCCAATGCCCAATTTGACCACATATTAGCCTTGGAATCTATGGTTCTATAACCATTTACGATTCCTTTTTCTCTTGTTACTTGGCATGGACTCTATAAGCCCATTTTCGCCTCCGCAACTTTTGTTCACAACATGATTCATCCGAATCTTCCCTATGGTCAAATTGGTCATTGGAGAACCCTTGACTTTGGGCTTCACGGTTCCTAGAACCATTCGTCACCCATACTCATAATTCATAGTTTATTTCATTAAATTGTAAATACGCATTTACTTAACTACTTCATGTAACATAAATAATGTTACACATGCATTTGGTTCCTACAAACCATTATAAATCAATTACTCATTTAGCCATTATTATGGTCTCTATGAATCAATTAGTAACTTTTATTCTTTGACCCATTACGATGAATCCTACCGATTCGTTCGACCCGTTTAACCCATTAGCATGAATCCTACAATTCATTTACCGCTAATGACATACATTCTTTTAGCCATGGTTCCTAAGAACCATTTAATTATGCATTGTTCTTTGACTCATTACCTTCTTAGAGCTTAACTCTAATTATTTAACTTTGTAATTATACGCAATTCAACAACTTGCCTCGTAGGGAAAGTTTATCACATTTCATAAAATCATGCATTCTATATCATCAATGCAATTATGAGTCATTAACCAAATATGTAACATAGCATAGATGTTACCTCGTGAGCTTTATCCATAAGTACCGGTTTCCGTTTGAGTTGCTTCCGCTTGCTTGCCTAAAGTGGACTCAATTCCCTGTTTGGTTCGTGAGACAACATAATCATCAATATATATATATATATATATATATATATATATATATCACATTTTCCACATTCTAGTACATGAATCATTTAGTTATATAAATCTAACGATTCACATCTCACGACATCAATTCATTAAATATCCTAGGGTGGTACTTGCTGTCCAGCCCTTGTTCAAGCCACCATTTGACCCTTTTAACAGCTGAATCGACCCAACATGTTCAAATATAAAACGTAGTAGACTCATAGAGCTTTCCAAGCATATAAAATACACATTTTTCCGAGTTACGGTTGATTTTATACGATTTTTCTAAAAACAGGACAGCAACCATAATTTTTCCCAAACAGCATGCTAGAAAATTGAGTGACCATATTAACGGGTCATTTTGACCCATTATACACCGGATTCAGTTTCCGGTGTTCAAATACCAAACATAGTATTCAAAACAAGCTTTTCAACCGTATATCGTACATCCCCAACGGGCATACGAGTGATCTTATACAACACTTTCAAAACAGCCCCTCAACTAGATTTTTATCTTTTTCATGGTTTCATACAATTCCATTTAACACATTTTTCAAGCATGGGTTTTCAAAATTCATACCCATTCTTCTTTCATGCTCTCTAATAGTGTATCATCCCTACACTTATTCATTGATTCAAGCATTTCATCTAAGTTAGGCATTTCATCAAGCACTTGGCGTGCTTCAAAGTTCATATGCCTATTCTTCAACCTATTACATGTAGGTGATTACCCAATTCTTGCAATTCACAAACATTCATCATATTATTATGCTAACAATTAAGATTTAGCAATCAAAATATATAAAATTTCCAGATTTTAAAGCCAAACCCCAAAAATCTAAGACTTAGACCTTATGGTTCACATTTTAGGTCTTTCATGTTCACTATTCATGATTCATGGATAATCAAGCATCCTAATCATATATCAATCATCTATCATAACAATTAACATCAAATTTCAGCTTCAAATCATCCAATTTAACATGCCAAATTCGAGATTAGACATGCAATTATGATAGAAATACTTACCCAACAATCCCCATTGGGTTTATATGAATTTTAAGCTTCAAATCCTTGTTTACTCTTCCAAAATTGAAGCTTTCTCCTTAGAATCACACAAAACCAAGCTCTAGGGTTTGGGAGAAGTGTTTCACGTTCACTTTCTGCCCCAAATTCGTTTTTCCAGCTTTACATAAGAGCAAGTTTCGGAAATGACGCATTTGGCCCTTCTAGTATGGCTATTTTGCATTTTAACCCCAAAATTCACAATTTTTCACACAAGACTTTATGTTAACATGCCAATATCATATTTAACATAAATATGTCCCAAAACATTTATATAAGTGTAATAATTAATAATATTACACTAACAAATAATTAACATCCTAACCAAGTATAGGATTTGGGGACGAAATACCATTTTTTTTCCCAATTTAACAAAACATTACTTTTATGATTTCGGGATACTTTGGTTAATTTAAGACATCCAGAAATTGGGATGTTACAACTCTACCCCCCTTAAAGAGGGTTTCGTCCCCGAAACCTCATATTCCCCTTTTTGTCTTCTTGTTCACGTACGAGAACGTAATCCAGGTTATCATTCCTACCTGTTCACTGGTTATCCCATGATGTATTTCCCCGTAGGGCGTTATGATCCCATAAACCATTTTACTGTATTTTGTTGGATGCTACGATTCCTCTCGAAGCACTTTCATCCAACCCCCCACATATATTACATAGGCCTCAATGCCTTATAGGCCTTACATGAGTTACCAACCAGTGGGTTTTGCAGTATTTACTATTTTAGCATAAATGCCCAAATCTCAAATTTCCAGTTTTGTTTGTTAGGGCTGTGTCAGACCCCTTTTTCCATTTATTTACAAACTCCTTTACTCATTGTTCGCGTTTAGGAGTTCACAGTTTATAACTCCACATGTCATTTAGAGTCAAGGTTCTAGTGACCAATGTCATAACCTTGTTGATCAAAATTTCAAATAATCATCCTCTCCGTAAGAGGTTCAAACGTTAATGTAATAACACTCGTACCTTTGTGTCATCACAAATCTGTGTATATAGCTTTCTTGCTCATGTTTACCTTGACGATAATCCTAGTCAGAATCTCGTCCCGCGGCTTTCCTGCTAGTTGTGTCCTCGCACAGACTAACTGTACCTACACATATTAAGCAGTATAACAATATTTGCAAGTGTTTAACATGTCACTTTCCGTTTACATTTCACACTCGATAATGTAGTATGTTTTTATTGGATGGTTCCTATGACTCTAAAAGCCATTTATACCATTCCATAACCCTTTTCAGGATTACACTGTTTCATCTATTACAATTCAACGTGTCACACATTGATCTATTCTTGGCTCATATACTAGCCTTTAGCATTTATCACATTAATTATGATTCATTTGAATCATTTACACATCAACATACACGTATTAATCAAGCCATGGATCTTAAGAGTCATTTAGCTATTTCATGTCAATATAGACCTTATCCTTCTTGCCTTATCATTATTGGCACAATTCCTATGAATTGTTTATCATCCGGTTACCCATTAATCTGTGGTTATGGTTCCTATGAACCATTTATTGTTCATTTGACACGTTGGCATATTAACATATTTTTGTGTTGCTATGGTTCTTTTGAACTATTTAGCTAGCAATCAACAAATAATCAGCATTATGATCCGTTAGGATCATTTCTAAACAATTTGACATATCGACATGGTTATTACTAACCATTAATCGACCACGTAACATTTTAGCATGTAGTTATGGTTCTTACGAACAATCACTTGTTCGTATTACATTCCAACATTTATTTGGAAAATTTTGAGGATACTTACTTGTATAGCAATCCTCTGTGCATCTTCGGGAACGGTCGCTTCCAGCGTCCACCCTACTTCACAATCATCTATACTTGTGGGTCTCACCCAAGAAGTTGGGACGATCACCCATCTAATAGCTTCAATTTCCCTATTAGTTATACAAAACTTACACGGGAATAAACATGACTCAACAACATGAGTTTTATTGCGTTTAACAAGGTTACTTCTTACCTTTTGTTAAACGTCCAGCCATTTCATAGGGTTACGGGTTTTCTAGCATATGCAATAACCCGTTTCTCCATATTACATTTTACATTTCACATTTTTTTATCAATTCTAGACTTGGGTTTTATCCCGAGTCACTTTAAAATCATTTGCATTATACAAATTCGACATCTTTTAGCTATTTATGACATCGCATAATAAACATGATTCAACCGTCTCAACGGTTTTGTCGATTAAAACATATGACCACTTCGACTCATTAGTTCCATGGTTATTCGTTAATCTTTCTTTTATGACCTTTCAATATAAGATTCAACATTTGTACATCCGTAGATGTCCCAATTGTAACCTTGTTTCAGAATTATTGGCTTCACGACCCCCTCTTGGGTTGTTCTTCACCAAATTACCACATTCATTATATTGGTTTCACGACTCCTACAGAGTCGTTCCTCACCAATTTCCCATTCATTATATTGGTTTCACGGCTCCTACAGAGTCGTTCTTCACCAATTTCCCATTTTTTTTTATATATTTCTATTTCAAGTTATGACCTCATGGTCCAAACTCTTATTTTGACTAGAACTAGACACATGTATATGCATTACCATTTATCAAAGTATAACCCAGGTTGGGTAGTCCCACCTGGTAGTACCTTATAGCACATGACCATTATGCATTCGAGTCCTAGCCCAATGCATTTTGAAGTCATATGTGTCATCATTCATCCACTTGCTTGGGTACAATTTTCCTGCAAAATCAATGTCAAGTTTGACCACTTCTAGGGTTTTCCTTACCTACAGCAAGGTTACCACACATAAACATCAATATTCACATGTTTCAAGATACAACATTGTCTAATTATATGTCACAATGTTATCTTGTTACCTTGAGAAATTTTCATCTCATTTATGACTTATGGTTCCGATGAACCATTTATGATCAAATACCACATGATACATGGTGGTGGCTCCCTAGAACCCCTTTTTCACCCATTGTATCATGCTTAGCAATTATATGGTTCTTACAAAACCAAAAACATGATCCTAATATAGTAGGATTCAAAAGTACTTATCAATTTCAAATTCCCTTGCTCATGGCAAGGTTTTCTAGTTTTTATTGATCATGGCCAATAACTTTCTACAGGTTTATACGAGGTTTCTCGCCTAGGCTTTACCTCGTTTCTACCCGCCTTACAGATATTTGGGCTCTCATGGCCTCCCTTCTTTGTTCCTCTGTAGCATCACCGCCATCAAGGTCCGTCATTGATCTACAGAGTTACATTTTTTTTATTAGCTTACAACTTTTATTTACCCTTACCGCAGCAAGGTTTTTATACATCATATCGGTCGTAGCCGATATCCCTTTTCCACAGGTTTATACAAGGTTTCTAGCCTTAGCATTACCCCGCTTCTACCTGGGACACTTTACTCACACATATATTATATTGGTCATAGCCAATATCTCCCCCCAAGTTTATACAAGGTTTCTAGCCGTAGCATTACCCCGCTTCTACCTGGGACACTTCACTCACGCACTTCCTGGTTCAGGTGTAGAAACACCTCCACGTGCGTTTCCCGAGTGATAGCTAATAACTCTGCCTTTACAGGCGTATAAGAACATTCATTCATATTAAATACAATTTCGATAAATTTTTGAAGGTTATGTACCTTGCCTAGACGCTTCATCAAGCTTGAACCGATCACTTTTCCCCGATCCATTGAGCTCAAGGTTTGAGTTCAAGTACTCTCCGAGTACTTAATTCTCTCAAACTATGGCTCTGATACCAAATTGTAACACCCGTATACAATTTGATGCCAAACATACACATTATAACGTTAAAAATTTGGTCCAAGAAAAATTCTTTACAAAACATATGATTTGTAATCATAAGATGCCACCATAGTGGTTTACATTTACAAAATTTACTTATAATTGGTTTGACATCCAAATGTGATCTTCGACTTATATATAAGTTCTTCTCACCATAATACAAGACGGGTCGTTCGTTCTCGATGTGATCGGTTCTTCGTAGTCTTTGATGAGCATCCCACTAGGCTTTCCCTTTACCTGCAACATACTCACTTTCAATAGTGAGCTTCTATTGCATAACCATTTATTACAATATCAAATAATGAAGAAAAAACAATAAAATTTGGTTTTTCACTCTGGGGCGGTACGCCCAGAATGAATAATTTCTGGGCGGTACGCCCTGGACCATTTTTGACAGAATATTGGCTATTTTCGGCCAGTTCCATACTTAGCCAAATTTTGGCTTTCTTTCCCCTGTTTTCTACCAGATTTCACCAACCGGGTTTCCATCATTTTTCAAGTGTTTTAACACTCACAAAACACTTCTAAAATATGTTTTCATACACATCAACATACCTTATTCAAGGCGAATTCAAACTTTGCATATGCGGGTTCAACCAACCCGTTTGACCCATTAGAACACCCATAGCTTTATTGCCAATGACCTGTCCTTATTGCAAGCTAATTTTACCGTAATCCATTGGCAAACATGTATAACAAATCAATTCCATAAGCTAATTATGTCATTTAAACCTTTATGGGTTCTATGCACTTCGTGTGCTTGTTACTTATTGGAAATAACACAGTTTTAAAGGATTATGATCCTAAACTCATGTGACAGCCTATTTATGCATCAAATAGTCTTTAGGGAGTTGGTATCTATTCATTCAACCACTTTTGGGTTATTGTACCCATCTGACCCGTTAAGGCGGGTCCTTGCCTTTGGTTTACTCCAATGCCCAATTTGACCACATATTAGCCTTGGAATCTATGGTTCTATAACCATTTACGATTCCTTTTTCTCTTGTTACTTGGCATGGACTCTATAAGCCCATTTTCGCCTTCGCAACTTTTGTTCACAACATGATTCATCCGAATCTTCCCTATGGTCAAATTGGTCATTGGAGAACCCTTGACTTTGGGCTTCACGGTTCCTAGAACCATTCGTCACCCATACTCATAATTCATAGTTTATTTCATTAAATTGTAAATACGCATTTACTTAACTACTTCATGTAACATAAATAATGTTACACATGCATTTGGTTCCTACAAACCATTATAAATCAATTACTCATTTAGCCATTATTATGGTCTCTATGAATCAATTAGTAACTTTTATTCTTTGACCCATTACGATGAATCCTACCGATTCGTTCGACCCGTTTAACCCATTAGCATGAATCCTACAATTCATTTACCGCTAATGGCATACATTCTTTTAGCCATGGTTCCTAAGAACCATTTAATTATGCATTGTTCTTTGACTCATTACCTTCTTAGAGCTTAACTCTAATTATTTAACTTTGTAATTATACGCAATTCAACAACTTGCCTCGTAGGGAAAGTTTATCACATTTCATAAAATCATGCATTCTATATCATCAATGCAATTATGAGTCATTAACCAAATATGTAACATAGCATAGATGTTACCTCGTGAGCTTTATCCATAAGTACCGGTTTCCGTTTGAGTTGCTTCCGCTTGCTTGCCTAAAGTGGACTCAATTCCCTGTTTGGTTCGTGAGACAACATAATCATCAATATATATATATATATATATATATATATATATATATATCACATTTTCCACATTCTAGTACATGAATCATTTAGTTATATAAATCTAACGATTCACATCTCACGACATCAATTCATTAAATATCCTAGGGTGGTACTTGCTGTCCAGCCCTTGTTCAAGGCACCATTTGACCCTTTTAACAGCTGAATCGACCCAACATGTTCAAATATAAAACGTAGTAGACTCATAGAGCTTTCCAAGCATATAAAATACACATTTTTCCGAGTTACGGTTGATTTTATACGATTTTTCTAAAAACAGGACAGCAACCATAATTTTTCCCAAACAGCATGCTAGAAAATTGAGTGACCATATTAACGGGTCATTTTGACCCATTATACACCGGATTCAGTTTCCGGTGTTCAAATACCAAACATAGTATTCAAAACAAGCTTTTCAACCGTATATCGTACATCCCCAACGGGCATACGAGAGATCTTATACAACACTTTCAAAACAGCCCCTCAACTAGATTTTTATCTTTTTCATGGTTTCATACAATTCCATTTAACACATTTTTCAAGCATGGGTTTTCAAAATTCATACCCATTCTTCTTTCATGCTCTCTAATAGTGTATCATCCCTACACTTATTCATTGATTCAAGCATTTCATCTAAGTTAGGCATTTCATCAAGCACTTGGCGTGCTTCAAAGTTCATATGCCTATTCTTCAACCTATTACATGTAGGTGATTACCCAATTCTTGCAATTCACAAACATTCATTATATTATTATGCTAACAATTAAGATTTAGCAATCAAAATATATAAAATTACCAGATTTCAAAGCCAAACCCCAAAAATCTAAGACTTAGACCTTATGGTTCACATTTTAGGTCTTTCATGTTCACTATTCATGATTCATGGATAATCAAGCATCCTAATCATATATCAATCATCTATCATAACAATTAACATCAAATTTCAGCTTCAAATCATCCAATTTAACATGCCAAATTCGAGATTAGACATGCAATTATGATAGAAATACTTACCCAACAATCCCCATTGGGTTTATATGAATTTTAAGCTTCAAATCCTTGTTTACTCTTCCAAAATTGAAGCTTTCTCCTTAGAATCACACAAAACCAAGCTCTAGGGTTTGGGAGAAGTGTTTCACGTTCACTTTCTGCCCCAAATTCGTTTTTCCAGCTTTACATAAGAGCAAGTTTCGGAAATGACGCATTTGGCCCCTCTAGTATGGCTATTTTGCATTTTAACCCCAAAATTCACAATTTTTCACACAAGACTTTATGTTAACATGCCAATATCATATTTAACATAAATATGTCCCAAAACATTTATATAAGTGTAATAATTAATAATATTACACTAACAAATAATTAACATCCTAACCAAGTATAGGATTTGGGGACGAAATACCATTTTTTTTTCCAATTTAACAAAACATTACTTTTATGATTTCGGGATACTTTGGTTAATTTAAGACATCCAGAAATTGGGATGTTACATCTCCGAGAGCCAAATGGCTTTTGTGGCTAGGCGAAACATTATTGACGGCCCCCTTGTGGTGAATGAGGTGGTGTCGTGGGCTAAGAGAACCAAGTTTAAAGGTATGCTCTTCAAAATTGATTTTGAGAAAGCCTATGACACAGTGGATTGGGAGTTTCTGTGTTCTATGCTCGATCAAATGCGGTTTCCGGCTAGATGGATTTTGTGGGTTAGGGGCTGCCTTGTCTCGTCTAGGGCGTCGGTGCTTGTGAATGGCTCGCCAACGTTGGAATTCAACTGTTCGAGGGGCTTACGCCAAGGTGACCCATTATCGCCTTTCCTCTTTTTAGTTGCCATGGAAGCGATGGCTTGGATGTTTAGAAAGGCTGAAAGTGTTGGTGTTTTCAGCGGCATTCCGATCCCTAACGGCCCATCGGTGTCCCATATTATGTTTGCCGATGATGCGTTGATATTAGGATCTTGGTTTGACCTGAATTTCTCCAACCTATCCCGTATGCTTCGCATTTTTTTCATTGTTTCAGGTCTGCGTGTGAACCTTGCTAAATGTTCCCTGTTTGGCATCAACTGCAATAACAATGAGGTGATGGATAAGGCTCGGGTGCTGCGCTGCAAAGGGGACAGCCTCCCTTTTACGCACCTTGGGCTACGTGTAGGGGAAAATATGAACCGGATTGCGGGGTGGAAACCGGTGTTTGATGCGATCAATTCCAAGCTCTCGGGGTGGAAAATGAATACTCTCTCGATCGGTGGAAGGCTTGTGTTGGCTAAATCCGTCCTCGAAAGTGTGCCGCTTTATTTTTTCTCCTTGTATAAAGCCCCGAAGAAAGTGTTAAGGAAACTTGAATCCTGTCGCTATAATTTCTTATGGGGTGGTTGCTCGGAAAAGAAAAAAATTCATTGGGTCCGGAAAGAGGTTGTTGAATGCAGCAAAGAGAACGGTGGTTTGGGGCTGACAGCCCTGGAAATTAAGAATTTAGGGCTGTTGGCTAAGTGGTTCTGGCGATATAAGAAGGAGGAAACAAAATTCTGGAGATTGGTTATCGATGGCATTCATGGCGCTGCCGGTAACTCGGACATCATTCCTGCTAAAAAAGGAGCCTCGGGCGTTTGGGCTTCTATTTCTAAGATCGAAAAGATCCTGTTGAAAAGGAATGTGTTGCTGAAGGATCTGATTCGCTTTGAAGACGGGGCTTGGACGTGGAAAGGCGATCAGAGTGGGGATTTTTCGGTTAGCAGCATGACAAAGCTGCTGTCCCTGAGTCTGGATGGGCAGACGGTGGTCCCGTGGAATCGCCTTGCTCCTTCGAAGGTAAATATTTTGTTCTGGAGGCTGATTTTGGGTAGGCTCCCTACAAGAATTAATCTGAGCAAAAGGGGGGTTGTGTTCTCTGACGTGGTCTGCCCGATTTGTAATGAGGTTCCTGAAACGGAAACTCACCTTTTTACGGGTTGCTCCACTGCTGTTATGTTATGGGCGATTCTGGGTCAATGGTGTAAGGTGTCCCCGATGTTCTTTTTCGATGTCAAAGATTTGATGATGCCGCTGCCTAAGATCTTGCCTCTTAATGCGAAAGATCGGCTGTTAGATGTGGTTATTAAGGCTGCGATCTGGGTGCTTTGGCTGAACAGGAATAAAGCTATCTTCAATGGGATGAAATCTTCCCTTAATAAGTTAGTTGTTGATGTCAAAGTCATTAGCTTCCTTTGGGTCAATGCCCGGGCTAGAGGGTGGGCGGTTGATTGGGATGTTTGGTGTCGTTTTTCCTTTTAATGTAAGTCGTTGTTATTTGTTTTAGGGGCCGGCGTAGCGTCTTGCTTGCCGGTTTTCCCGTTTGCTTAATGAAAGTGCCGTTCAAAAAAAAAAAAACCTAAAATATCAACTCCACTATAGATGGTCAGTGGCGGATTTACATATAGTCCAGGGGTAGCGCCCGCTGCCCCTGAACTTTTACCCCGACGTGCTATTTTTTTTTTTTTAAGTTTTTGGTTTTTCGCGACCCCTGAAACGAATTTTTCGCGACCACTGGAAGAAATTTTATGGCTTTTACTTAAAAATATGATCAAAAGCCCCTTAAAAATATGATTAAAAGCCCGTTAACTACCTAAAAAATTTTTTCGGGGGCGCTGCCCCCGAACCCCCGTTAGTCCCCGCTACCCCTGATATTCTTTCCTGGATCCGCCACTATAGATGGTTACAATTATATCTTTAGAAAACTCCTTCAAATATTTGCAATTTAAAGATGGTTTCAAATACCATCGAAAAAAGAAATTTGTAAATGATTGGATGAGGATATCGGTAGTTGCAAACACCATTGGAAAAGAAAAGAAATTTGTAAATGATTGGGTGAGGGTATCTCTCATATGCAAATGCATGTGAGCTTATGTACTTTTTATAATTTTGGAAGTAAGTCATTTGGTGGCTAATGTCGTCTCCCATGTGAATCTAATCGTTAGTTTATACACATAGACAAGCCAACAATTTTGATCTCATTTTAATGTGAATTTTAAACTTATACACAAAGATTAAAGATAGGACACTAAAAAACTTTTTACAAATGAATACAAATAAGTAGAGGTGAGTATGAAACGGGTTTGACCCGGTAAACCCGACATGCTTATCATTTTGTAAACTCTGTATTTAATACCTGGGTTTTTTAAATTATATTAATCAGGTATAGGTAAAGACTTATACATTTTTTATATCCGTTAAAGACCCGGTTATTAATCTAATTACTTAAATATTGGTTTGGTTACTTTTTGGACTTAGGTCGGTCAATTTCAAAATGTATCATTTTTAGATATCGTTTTTAATGTAGTTGGTCTGAATACCAATTCTCGCCAATGGCATGCTAAATTTTAGAAAATTAGACATGTGGATTTTTTTTTTCACAATTTATATTTTGATAACTTATACTTTTTTCTTGAAAACTTGTATTTTTCTTATACCTTTGTATTTTTTTTCTTGTAAAGTGTGTGTGAGATGGAGTATAGTTATATATTTGTCTAATAGAAACAACCGAGTATAATAATCTTTAGCTTTTTAAAAGGGATACGGTTTTCATAACAAGTTGAACACTTTAAAATTTATAATTTATAAATCTTTTAAAATGAAAAAAAAAGTACCTTATTTAACGGGTATGGTTAAGACCTGTCTACCCATGAAACCCATTTATCAAGACCCACTAAACCCTTTAAATAAAGATAAGGGTGCAGGTTTACTTTATTGACTTAAACGGATACGTTTTTCTTTAACTTAACCAACCCTAACTCATTTAGTTACACGTGTTTATAGCTTCAACCTGAACCTAACCTAAAAATGTATAAACTTAACGGAAATTTATTTAAACTACACCAAAACCTATTAACTTCGTGTTAAAAGTTCATACCCATAGTTAGCAATTATATTAAAACAGAAGAACCCTGTTTCATTATACATGGATATAGAATGCAACAGGAGAAAAAGGATATGTTACTTGATCTTGATCTTTCAACAAACAAGTGAAAAACAAATATACTTTTATATATATAAAGTAGAAAAAAGGACATACGAATCTTATCTTATATATAATATACATACATGATACATACTACATACATGATACATACATGTGAGACAGTGAGAGGCCTAGAAACTGCAAGTTATTTCCAAGGGCATAAATATGATGATTGGTTCTTTATACACATTCAAATGAGTTAAAAGTGCAATAATGTCACTCTCATCAAATATTACTCATTTGTTTCTCATATTTGGACCGCCACTGAGTTCTTCCCTTCACAATCTCACCACCACCCACAAATGAAACCACATGTTGGCAATCAACATGGTCGGAATCGCCTATTCCGCCACAACTGCCACCCAATACCGAGGTGAGTGATTTCACCACACTATCCTTCCTACATTCTCTACGATACTCGAGAGTAAGGCTAGCAAGCTCATACTTCTCCACAACTTGTGGTGCACTCTGCAATATTAACAAAACATGAATACTAGAATTAGATCGACACAAAAACATGGTCCCCTAACAAAGGTCTTGGGTTTAAATTCAGTTTCAACTTGAAGGTTAGTTGCCCAGCATATGCAGTGCTTTACCTGGTCCCCCCTAATAGAGATCTCAGGCTCGTTTATTCGTAAGAGCAGCTCAAGCTTGGCTTGTAAATAGCTCAAGCCATCTCGTTTATATTTAACAAAAAAGTATATCTTTTACATAAGTGCAAAACTTATAAAGGGATCCAATACAATCTTATGAGCGAGATGACAAGCTTAAATTGATGTAAAACTTGGTTTTAGAAGATTAAGATCCGACTGGTAACATTAAAATTTGGACTTAACTAAACAAGTCAAACAAGCAAGCCTATCTTGACTTGACCTCGGCTCGTTTGATTTTAAGCTAGCCATGAATTTTTTAAATAGCCCTACTAGCTGAAATGGGTACGGGCCTGTGAGTTTTCTTAAGAGGTTCTCATGGTTACCAAAAAACATGATTGTTGCTTTAAATCCTATGGCTATCATTATTATATATGTGTGTATAATTGTATATGAACGGATAAAAGTTGTTGATAATGCAACTAGTGATTGTATTTGGGTGGTTGTATGGAAAAGATGATTTACCTCAAGAATCCAGCCAATATACTTCACATTGTTCACATGTTGGTTCACATCCAAATCGCTCCATCTTGGCTGCATGAAAAATAATACATAATATCAGTAAGGACTGATTATCAAAAGTGAAAATGTTATATAATCTTTAAAAAAAAGATTAAGGCTGACTCACAGTCAAACCATCGAGAACATAGTCGGCAGTACTTTCTTCCAGTTTAGGTAATTTTATGGAGTCATCCTCCACAACCGGAGGTGCATCTACAAAGTAATGCTCTATTTCATCTCGGACTTCATCTGGAATTTTTGATAACCTCCTTGTCTCTCTATTCATCATAACCCAGTTACTGAAAAGATGCAACAATAGAAAAATCTTGTTATAATCAACATACAAAAGTAAACAAGATGATTTTAAAATGTTATATAGATTATGAGTTATAAGTTATAACCTTGAGGCTTTTGTTAAAATCTCCCCTGTTTTGGAATCACGAAGCAGCCAATCCCGGCGCATACCATTTTTACCATTTGGGGCTACCCAAGTATCTACTTGAACAACATCACCCCTGCAATTGATTCTAGAATGTCAAAAAACATATCAAAGTGGCAAACTTGTAATTAAGCAAAGTGGGTTCTTACCAAGTTGGATAACGGTCAACTATCACCTGCATCTTTGTCACCACCCAAAATAGATTCTTCTTGCACATCTCTGGTGTTGAACCAAATCCATCACCAAGGAGACCCGCAGACTTCACATGATTAATAGCAGTTTCCTGGGAAACCATCATATATTTAGGTTTCAGATCATATAACAGCTACAACAATAAAGACTATGAAATCAATAATAATGAAGCTAAAATACCTGTAAATGATTCATGAGGGTTTCTATTGATGCAGTTCGATCAGCCCCGATTTCATATGATCTAATAGAGAAGTTTTGACGGAATACAAATCCATCTTGAACAATTCTCCCTAAGCCAAAAGGATCCAAATCAGCAATCATATCGGGCCGTTTGGTCTTCCATTCCAGCATCATCCATTGCTTCTCTGCAGCCAAGAAGATTGTTGTGATTGCCGCAAGAAGCATGCTCCAATCTGGCAATTGGTTGATAAAGGTTCTAGGGGCATGTGATGTAAGACTATCATCGGTTTTAAAGCCACCCATGACAGATGCCCTACTCCCATTCACCTCGGTTGGAACCTGTACATTAGTCTTAACTTGCATACCACCAGAATTAACAGATTTTGTCTTGATTCCACACTTATCAACACCACCCGACCCACCTCGAAGATCACCAGGTTTCTTTGCCCCAGAGTGAGGTTTTGGGGAAGAAACTGGAAACAATGATGCAGTAGCACCCAGAGCAACCATGATTTATAGCAACAAATCAATGTTTCCAGAAAAGACTGCTCAAATCTAATCAAATAGCAACAAATATCACTGCAAGAAAAAGAGACACCAGGTGAGAAACTTTCGTATTAATGATGATAAAAGAAGGTAACAATCTGGATAAAACTTTGAAATCATGTAAATGTGACAAGCTGATCATGTAAATGTGATTTATTTCATTTCAACTACGTGTTAAACCTACCAATCATTAATATCACACATCCAACAAACTGAAATTAGAACACTTCCCCTGGCTTAAGAAAGACCACGAATTATGGATTACCAGACAACCTATCTCTCCCACCAACAACTAATGATGCAAAAACCAATTCCTCTTCCCCCTCATAAACGTCTCTTCAACAAACACCAACACGAAACACAGAAATAAAACTGCTATATGTTGCAATCAAGGCTATTAAACCTAACATCAAATCATAAGGAATCAAGAAGCAAAACTAAAACTGAATCCATTCAAAACCTAACATCAAATTCATTCCAAAATCAAAATCAAAATCATCCAGTTTACAGAAAGCAAAACTCGCAGATCACAACATCACCGAAAAATTTTGAATCCAAATTACGAACGTACCTTTTTCTAAGCTAACAATGATCGAGAATGCGTACAGATGTGAATGATATGAATAACCGAAAAATTAAAGGAAAAATGCCGTATATTTATGCAATCAAAGATGCGTAGCCATTGTTTGTTGGATCTGCAAGCAGTAAACAGCAAAGAAATGGAGAGAATGGTTAACCTGGGGTGTGCGAATGGAATAGGAATAATGTTGAATTTTCTTCTTCTCAGATTCTTGGTTTTTTTGTATAGAGATTAATAGATAGACAGATAGAAAGGGCCAGCGGTATTGGTGTTTTAGTAGTGGGGGATTGGATGCCTCTCGGCGTCTTTAGTATTTATAGTGTCAAGAATCCACCTTGGCTCCCGCTATCTGGCTTTCAGCCTGTCCCTACCCTATTTATATATTTTTTTTCTTGGAAAAATTGTATTCTAATTAGATCACTCGTATAGTTTTTATCTTATTTAGATAATTTAATATTCAAATCGAGCCACCAATTATTCGCTTTGTAAGATTTATACATATACCACTTGAGTGATGATAAACAAAATATACCATGGTTGTCGCTACCCTATATATAAATTCACTTTGGTTTCCACTTTATTTATCTTTCTTACCCCTTTTAAAAATATGAATTAAGATATAAGGATGAGAGCAACAACCAGGTTTTGAGCAAACATATGAATAAAAACTGGTCAAATGATGTTTATATATTATCCTGGATCCAATAAGGGTGTATCGATTTGGATCAATATGGTCGTATCGCGGCATTCGAATAAATCGGATCATGATCCGACCTGGCACGATCGTATTGCTCAAACGTAATACGGTACGCCTCGTGATGCGGGCGTATCCACCTTATGTGATACAGCCGTATAGTCTTAAATACTATGAAAATTTCCAATATTTCTCTCTTATAACTTTAACAACCGAGCTTCAACCAGGGTTGTTACACCAAGGAAGTCCATTGATTCCGATCTAATTGATTCATCCTTGCTTGAGTTTGCATCCAAACAAAAGTTATCGACTTGATCTTTTCCACTATTCTTCCCTGAACACGTGTTCATATCATCCAATTTAGTTTCCTGGAGATCAATGATTTACAAGAAAAAGAAAAGAAAAAACTCATCCACTCATGTCTAAGGCTGTAAACGAACCGAACATTCTAGCGAAGTGTTCATGAAGCGTTCGACGAAAAGTTTGTTTCGTTCGCCTGGTTAAATAAATGAACATGAACCAATGTCGCATACGGTGAGTTCTCTTTCTCCATGTCTTCTCTCTAGCTTCTGTTTTATGTTTTAGTGCAAGTATTTCAAATAGGGTTTATTCATCTCTCTGTATAAAAACATTTTTATTCAAGAAGGCAAAAAAAAAAAGGTTCGACATTGTATGAGATAACTATGTTTATGGTTATTATTTCT
This sequence comes from Deinandra increscens subsp. villosa, assembly GCA_039602395.1. Lineage (NCBI taxonomy): Eukaryota > Viridiplantae > Streptophyta > Magnoliopsida > Asterales > Asteraceae > Deinandra > Deinandra increscens. The sequence goes on along the minus strand of JBCNJP010000020.1, from coordinate 1,161,290 downwards.
AACTTGTTTGTTTTAGGATACCTATGTTTATTATTATCACGTGGTTAAGTATATTTTTATTTAATGTGATTGTGTTTGATTTTCGAGATTAAGAATGATGATTTTTATTTATTTTTAAATTGTATATGTTTGTTTGCATTCATGAACAAGTTCAATGAACGAACACGAACAAGAATTTATGTTCGGTATGTATTCATGACAAGTTCAATACTAAATAATCGAACATGACAAAGCTTCTCTTCGGTTCACTTCGTTTTTGGCCCAAGTGATGCCTCACACTTATAAGCATAACAATACCATATTCATTTCCTCTTATATAAATACTAGATTTTACTACATGTGCATTGCCGCTAGATAAAGTGGGTAAAAAAACACTTACATTGCTGAATTGCAACATAAATACAATGAAAATATAAAAAGACTACGCAACAACGTTGAAACTAAAAGCCTAGTTAAATATCACACTAGAAAAAATTAAATATCAAAAGACAACAATATAAAACTAACACTAAAACTAATGAAGCGCTATAACAACGATCTAAAAGAAATTAATATTTATACGAATATCGCCAGGAGATAGAGTCAAAATTAAAGTAAGTCGTTATGATTCAACCAGTCATAATTTGTATCGATTAAACAAATTGTTGGAATTCCCAATGTGATACATTCTTGAGGGGACGTATATATGGTTCTAATGAACCGACATTAAATTTTGAAACATTAGTAATTATTCGTATCTTGTGGCTTCTTAATAACTTTTGTAGAATTTAACTAGAGGTTAACGTAAATGAACCATAACTATGTAACCCTATTCCTAAGGGTGTTTGTAATGGGTCTCCCAAGACCCCATGATCCCAAGCTCTCCCAAGTTTCTCAAGACCCCAAGCTTTTTTCAAGTAATACCCATCCCAAGCTTCCCAAGACCCCAAACCCTTCAAAACCCACAAAAATAGCCTCTCCCAAGCTCCTCTAGCTCGGGACCCCACTCCCACGGGACTCTCCCGAGCTCCCAAGCACCTCTCCCGAGCACCTCTCCCGAGCACCCCGTCATGGTGTTCCCGCGACCCCGAGGGATCCCGAGCTCGGGATAGCCTCCCAATCTTGCACCATTACAATTACCCTAATAGATTGACCCCATCTTTTCAGAATTTGGACATAATTAATTCATTTGATAAAATGGGTCCTAAGCGTGTTATCTATAACTTAATAAAATAAATTTGATTTTTATTTAAAAATTATAATCTAAATAAATATAATAAATTAAATGAATTAATTATATGATTAAAAAATGACAAAATGATAAAAACTTCCCAATGGTAAAACGGTAAATAGTCCTGACTTTCCCGAATGGCAAAATGATAAATAATTACAACTTTATTTATATTTATTTATATATAGGTATGCAATATTATATAGTATATTATATTAAATAATAAGAAAACCATATTAGCACAATATTATACATATAAACAAAATACAACCCTCTAAATACTTTAAATACAGTGAAATGTGATCAGTAGTAGTCTGGCACGTGGTTACTTTGGTGGGGGAACGTGGCGCAATTAAAAAAGTTATTTGTTTTTTTTTATCTATAAGGAACAAATTTAACACATGATTTGTTTGTATAATTGGTATAGTCATATTGTTTTAGCAAATGAGTTGGTGTTTTATTGTTAGTGTAATAGGTACACATACATTTTCTTTATTTTTTCATTTCCAGTCTCCACAAATTCAGCACGAGATTAGGTGATATAATAGGTATAGTCGTATAACGTAGTTTTTAGGTTTAAGCATTTTGGTCGTTACATTTTTTTATAGTTTTCTTTACGTAGCGTTATAGAAATACAACAATTTTATGTGCACGCATTATCACGTGGCAACGCGCTTCGCACCGTTGTCTTTAGGCATCAAATTGTTTCTAGTGTTATTTTTAACAACACTTCTAATTTTAATGTTGTCACGTTTTATTCTTTTTTAAGTAGCGTTTTAGGATTACAACTGTTTTGTATACCCGTTTTATGACGACGGCAAGTCAGCAACACACGGATAATAAAATCTACTTAATAGAAATACATACTAATGTGCATACATAATAAGATATCTTAAGTTCAAATCTTATAACGCAGAAATAATTTTAAAAAAATACTCATAACGTTCTAAGGACTAAATTGGGTCATTGTTCAACTGGTACTTGATAAAAATCAACCAGGTCATTTTTAATGGGATAGTATGATGGTTAAGTTATAATTCATTAATTATTAATTAAAAGGCTGTGAGTTTAAAACTTATGAATAAAAAAAAAGTATAAATATGGTAATTTAGCCGTTCTAAAAAACCAACCAGGCCAAGAGCGACCGGTCAAACCAGCTAGAGATCCAGATTACGATCCAACCGAGAGTTTGATAAAGTTTTAATAACATTAATGTTTTCTAGGTGGGAAAGTTATGGTGTGGGTTGGTGGATTGAAAGAAACTTCTAACAACATGCACTTTAATGGCACACCTCAGCTCAAATCATTTTGAACTTGATAAAACTATATTCTTTTTGTATTTTTATTTCTATAGACATTTTGAATTTTAATAAAACTATATGATTATATTTTTATTCTTATTGAATATAAATGTATTACGATAGACATTATGCAGGAAGTCTGAATTACTAATAAATGCACAATTGTTAATTTTTTTCTTAAAGGCGCACAATTGTTAATTTTTTCCTTAAAGGCGCACAATTGTTAATTGAAGTTTTGATACAAATTAACGTAGTTTTATTGTTTATTTTTTAGGAATTGAATTTTATAATCTCAACTATTATCTATTGGCAAATAATAATTAATATTTCGTTTTTTCTTTATTTTGAACCCATTTTTCATCATGTTGGAAATAAATAGACCGCTATTAAAATTACACTAACTCCGTAAAAAAAATTATTTTTTGATGAGTAGTCATCACAGTGACGTCGTATGTGTTATGTTTTTGATGTTTGTGAAGAAAAGTTTTCACAAAACAACCATACAAACACAAAATTCATTTAACAATTGGATAAAAAAAAATTCCATAGCATCAAAACATACAAAATCGTAAAGAAAAACTCTATGTTTGAACCCAGTCATAAAAAACATGCCACAAAAGATGCCACCATGATACTCAATCATTAAAAGTAAATTTGTTTTTAACTGAGTTAATGTCATTTAGCGGTAGTCTTTATATTTCCAACATGATTACAAATAGGTTCATTATAGAGTGAAAACTAAGTATGAATTATTATCGGTCAATAGACAATAGTTGAGATTACTAAAATTCAATTTTCGTTGATTTTATTGGGTTGATATGTGGTTTTGAAGGCCAGTTTTTTTCTACTGTTGTTTTTCTGTTTGTTGGCGTTATTTAAATTCATTCTCTTTCTGGTCTGTAGGCATGGATGGTTAAAACGATTTTGGGGCAAAGCGAACTAATATTTTGGGATCTTTCGGCATTTTTAAAAGTTACATTCTAAATCCTTCTCTGTTATCCGGCTTGAGACCGACAATAATAAACTATATTGTTCATAATCAGTACAATTTTTATTTTTGCTGCATGTGGACAAATATTAGTAGAGTAAATTTATTTTTCTATCCTTATTCGATGCAAATTGTTTACTAAATCATTCGTAGTTAATCTAAATTGATAACATGTCTTAAAAGTTTAGTATAATTTAGAGTATTGGCAATATATGCATTTCGAAAAGAGCTATTTTTTTAGTATAATTTAGTATATTAATTAGTCTGTCACAATCTAGATAGGTAATATCTTTTAAAATTGGGTACTTGGAATGAACCTAAACCATTAAAAAGGGTGAAAAACAAGTATACAAAACGAGATGTTTACCCTCTCACGCGTTGCTGCGGGGTTGAATTTGTATACTGAATGAAAGTTAAAAAGTTAAGTGGTATAAAACGTAAAACTTTAAAAGTCTTGTGGTGAAAGTATAAAACATAGAAGTATACTAAAAGCGAAAGTAGAAAAGTTAAAAGTTTCGTGGCCAAAGTAGAAGACAAAAAAACTTTAAAATTAACTTTAAAATTTAGAGGGTTAAAAAGTTGAGTATAAAACATAAAAGTCTAAAAGTCTCATGGTGAAAGTATAAAAATATAAGTCTAAAAGTCTCGTGGTGAAAGTATAAAACTATAAAAGTATACTACAAACGTGTTGGTCCGAAAACAACAACCGAGCACGATATCGTAAACACAAACAAGTGCGGAAACCTCGTTTGTGATTAATTCGAGAAGAAGATGATGAAAAAGAGACACGATTTTAGGTGAAGAACAAGCAACACAATCAAGTCTTGAATAATGAACAATCAATCTTCATTGAAGCCGAGTTTGCGATCGTAAATGTAAAGAGAAAACTGGAAATCGTAAACTGCAAGCTTGTATTAATCATAAACACATGAGGTATTTATACTACCTCTACAAAAGCCCTAAAAGAAATCGTAAACTACTAAAGCCCAATAAGCCCAAACCGTAAACATATTAAGCCCAAAACAAATAAGCCCAATCTAATGTTCATGCCTCATAAAGTATAGCCCAACAATCTTTCCCTAGGCATGACCCATTAGAGCGTCTACGGAAGTAGCAGATCAAATCTGAAGGTATTCGGCATCGTGCTTGACCACTATTCACGTTCCACGATCCGGTTCGCTGTTCCATGAAAGATCCCCACCCGGATAGCATTTTCAAGATCATTCTCATCATCGAGAATAGGTTGGGAGGTGAGGAGCTTGATATCACGTTCACCAAACCTCAGCAGATCGACCGGATCATAGAAGCAGAATTCTCTCGTCTTCTTGCAGACCACCACCACTTCATGAGTCGTTGGATCATAAAACCAGTTGTCGAAGTCTTTCACTAACGTGCCATCTTCAATTTCTTCCAACATATTTATCACTCTAGTTCTCTTGGTGGGTGGTCGCCTCACTTCTCAAATAGGCTTTCCTATTACTGGGTCAGTTCCAGTCTCAATCCATCTGACCTGTTTGAGCTCAAAGCTCACAAAGTTTTCTGCCAAATGGCTCATCAGGTTGTCACGAACTTGATCTCCTTGAGCATTCCTCCATCGATTTATATACGGTGCCCTCAACAAATTTCTGATCTCAGGCTCTGTCCAGGAGTGAAATTGGCCTCTTGTTCTGTAATACTCCACTGGACTGTATCCATCTCGGATTACTGCAAACAACTTCTTCTCACCATCATAGTGCCAACACAAGATTGGTTCACGGCTCCCCCTTTTATCGATTTCGCTTACACCCACATCAATTGAGTACAGAGTGGGGGGAGGACCTTGGAAGAAATCCTTGAACCAGTTATCATGACTTTCCGGTTCCTTTGAGATGAATCTTCCTCCTCGAACATAGTCTGTCATCACAATGGTGTCATCACCTTCATCTTCATGCACTTCTTCAACAGTTTGAGCACCTTGAGAAGAACTCTGTTCTGGGGCACTCTGAGCACTTAGGCTGCCAGGCTTCTCCATGAGTTCTAGTTTCTTTCTTAACTCATAGAAACTTGCATACAAGAACCCAATGATGGCCTCATTCCTACTCTCCTTCTCCTTCAACCTCTTGTTTTCCTCCTTCAGCTCTTTTATCTCATTCTCTGTTTTCCTGTTTTGAGAAAGAAGATAATTGATCTGAGGATCAGTACTTATCCGAATGTCTACAGGCAGATCACCAGCTTGAACACTTTCCCCAATAAGTGTTGGATATGGACGGAAGCTTGGCACAACTGGGGGCTTGTTGGTCCTCACTGAACTTTATCAGTGCAAATGAAGGTGTATTTGAGAAGAAAACCAAATAAACAACACAATATAGGATTTCCAATGACTAAAATGGTTTTCTAGCCTTGAACAATCTCAATATGAACCAATAGATTGATAAATGATGATAAACAAGCTACAATATAATGAAATAAGCTCCTAGCCGTCACCAAAACTCACCAAATGAAGATTTCTTGTATTAGGGTTCAAAGGTTTGAGAAAGTTACATTTGGCTGCACAATGTCGGCGTATTTATACTGTCCAGTGAACAGTTTCGCTGGCAGTTTCGCTGGCCAAGCGAAACTGTCACTGAGACAGTCTAATCTAGGTACCGAGCGAAACTACAGTTTCGCTCGGTAGCTTACAGTTTCGCTAGCCTACCAAAAACTAACATTTACAATAAACTAAACTATTACAATGAAACTAAACAAAAGATGAATTCCTCCCTACATTGATCTTCAATATTCCCCCTAGGGAGGGATTCAGCCACAGGATCTTCACTTGTCAGCATCGGCTTCTTTCTGGTTCGGCTCCTGATTCAAATCAGGAGTCCCTGATTCCCCCAAAATAGTTGTCGAGTCAGCGACGGGGACATTTTCTTCAGATTCCCCCACAAAAGTTGTTTCATCAGCACCTGGGGTTTCAGACTCTGGTTCCCCCAGAATGATTGTCTCTTCGGCGACGGGGACAGCAGTCTCTGGATCTGGGATTTGAGAAGATTCTCCAAGCCCGCTTAATGATTTGTTCATTTGATTTGCTAGATCCCGATCTTCTTCCATTTTGTCTTCAGCAGCCTTGACTTTGTCTGCTAAATCCTTTATTTCCTTGATAATTCCTCGGGCTTTATTGGCAACCCTCACGAACAGGTTTGCTTCTTCAGCAGTGTCATCGCCAGCCCCGTGTTTGATAGGATTTTCACATAATGTCTTGAGATCGTCATTACTGAAGGAGAAAACCTCCATTGGGTCGAACAGTCTGATCTCATCATTTTCTCTGATACGGATAACTGCTTCACCTGTCTGGTTATCGTAGAACCATTTCTTGAAATTTTGCAGTCTGGAAGGCTCTTGATCTGGTATTCTGATCCTAGTCATTGTCTTTGCAGGCTTGAATTTAAGATGGACTTTAGGCTTCCCTGTTGCTGCATCAATTTTAGTCTTAGACTTGATCCTTTGGCCTTTCATAAATCCAAACGATACGAAGTCGTCTTTTGCGGCCAGCTGCAAATGTTTCACCAAGTTGCCAGCCCTTTCTGCTTTATCAGCATCAATGAGGGGGAGCTCAGACAACCTTCTTAAATCCCATCTGGGCAGGGTCTGGAACTTTTCACGTTTGTGAAGATAAGAAATGCTACCTCCCCTTCTCTTAATCATGAAGGCACGAACAGATGAATTGAATTTCCAGCTTATAATGTGACGATCAGACTCTTTTCTGCTGGGTTGAGAGATGTTTTGAAATAAGGGAGTCTGATCCGCAAGTTCAGGTTTCTTGAACCAATCATCTCTGTTAAACTCGAGAACTTCTTCACTGACAGAGCTAATCTTCGCTAGATAAGTAAGACCATGCTCTTTCCATTCATAGCTTCTTGGCTCAGAGTGATCGTCGATTTCAGCTTCTTCCTCATCTTCATCAATCAAAACGAATTTGGCTTGAACAATCTCTGGCTGTGGTTGTTCTGTTTCAGTACTAAATAGATTAGCATCGCTGACATTGATAGCCTCCAAGTCTTCAGCATTGGGAGCTCCACTGTCATCAGCATCATTCAAACCTGTACCACTTCCTCCAACTCCACCCGATCCACTTCCTCCTGCTTTATCAGCTTCACCAGAACCACTTCCACCCGCTGCTCCGGATGTGTCTTTTAAGATGTCATTCACAGATTCAATCTCAGCATCACTCATTATACCAGGCATGTTCAGATGCTTCTTGATATCATTCAATTCTACCATCAAAAATTTGATCATGGAAGATTGTTTGGCAATAATCTCATTCATTTGTTTGATTTGATTATCTTTCTCCTTCTCCCGAATTTCAGAGTTAACCAGCTTGGTTTTAATCATTCCCAATTCATTTGACAAAGAGGTATTTACACCTCTGATGATGTCTTCGTCTAATTCAGCTCTGGGATCAATTCTTCTTTTCTTTGAAGCTCTCAGCTCATCTTCAGTCGGAACACTTTGTTTTTGAGAGATGTTCTTTCCTTTACGAGATAGATTTTCGAGCTCATCTTCAATTTCATCTCCAGCTTCTTTCCCCGAACTCCTCACATATTGTTTCCGTTTCCCCTTTACATTTTCATCCACCTTTCCTGCAGCTCTTCTCTTGTTCTCATCTGCTATCAACTTCTTGATATATTCGTACCTTTGAGGAGGATACATGTGCTTCAACAAGTATGTAGTATATCCTGAGAAATCAGCTCTTGTTGCAGCACAGTCTGAGAGGATTCTTGGATGCATGGGATTAAGGATAAGAGCAACACCCTGCTTGGGCAATTCAGGAGCCAGATGTTCAATGATCATCTCCAGGAACCTTGGGTACAACAGCCATCTAGACTTCTTTAAAGCTTGAATGTTTGCCGTCATGGCATCAAAGATTCTTTGAGGAATATTTGCTTTCTTGCCTCTGCAGACTAACAACATTGCCTCGGCCCAGTTCTGATTTAAACCATCGGATCCGCCTTTCCTATCGTCAATGCAAGAAATGAAGACATGAGCGATGTATCTCCATTCTTTTGATAGCAGGGATTTCTTAATTTCCTTCTTATTCTTCCACAACGCACCCCCTTCATAACCCATGTCACGTTCGAAACCTTTCAGTACTTCCAAATCGGTCATCTTAGTAACTTCACCCACATCATTTTCCAGTCTGAGAACTTCAGCAATTGTCTTCATTGTAATTACTATATCTTTCTGCATAACTCTGGCCCGGATGCATTCAGGCTTTGATCTAACGTCATATTGAGCCGTGAGCCAAAATTCTTTGATGTGTCTATCGTCGATGATCGGTGAGTATGAAATCGCATGAGATATGCATGATTGCTTCAGCCACTCAATGCAGTCTCTGAATCCTATTGATTTGTCGGTGCGGAGATCTAAGAATGCAGTGACATTACTCCGAGGATCATGCTTTAGATCCGACATTGTTCTGCACATGAAAACGAGATCATGTAAGGAAAACCGAACTTACATTAAATTAAATTAAATTAAATATGAAATTTCAAAAATTTGACAGTTTCGCTGCGAAAGTATAGTTTCGCTGAGATGCCACAAAGTCGCACATGGCGAAATAACCAGTTTCGCGACAACTGATCTCGGCGACACTGACTGGTCAGTTTCGCTGCGACACAGTAATTTCGCTGCGATACTACAGTTTCGCCGAGGGCGAAACAGCAGTTTCGCTGGCAATCACGGCGACACTATCAGCGAAACTTGGGCATGATCGCTGACAGTTTCGCTCGTAACTTGTGAACTTTCGTTCAATTTCGCTGGAAGAACGCTTAGTTTCGCTGGACGCGATTTTTGAAATTTAAAAAGCCGAAACTCGTTTTAAGCCCAGTTTTCGCAATCTAAACCTACACACACAATAAACATCACAAGACGAGTACAATGCAGGTCTAAAACAGGGTATAACACCAGTTTAAAGTTCCAATAATCTTTGTTGACTATTCGGTTCAAAAACCCCAAAATTTTCGAATCTGGAAACCCTTAAAGATGCGGTAAACCCATGAGATTACTCCAAACTTACAAGAGACTTGAACCGGAATCGAAATGAAGAAGAAATGATGGAACAGTTAGGATTAAACAGTTTAGCGAATATGAGTTTCGCGAGGAGGGTTTGCAGGTTTTGGGTGGTTAGGGTTTCGGTGATTTTGACCGAGATTCACGATGGATGTATATATACGAGGGCAGTTTCGCCCGTAATTTCGCTCGGCGAAACAATAGTTTCGCCAGAGCGAAAGAGCAGATTCGCTTGAGTCAAGATCGGCAAAACAGTTTCGCCGGTAACGAAACAAACAGATTCGCTGTGAACCCACACGGCGAAACTAACGGAGCGAAACTTAGTTTCGCTGGAAACCCTAAAAATCCAATTTTGACCAAATTTTGATTTTGACTTTAGGAAAACCGACAAACACACACAAAACGACAAATTATTTACAAAGTATCGATCTTATCAAAAATAACGCAGACAGAAAATCTTTTTGAGCTTTTTCAAATGTAAATTAGAACAACTATACAAGCAGATACTAAATTAATTTGTAAGAAAGATCCAGACGTGAAATCACATCAACCGATACGCATCATACGCATTTCAATTTCAATTTTAATCAGCATGCACGTCAAGCAGATCCCGAATGCATCACATTGATATTAAGCATGCACTAATAGTATTTAACATTTTTGGATATGCTTAAGGTATATTAATCAAGCACTGATTACCCAGCCTCACTCTATCAAAGATGTTAACAAGTCATCATATTTATCATTATTTTTCTTTTAATTCTTTTCCAAATGAGATATACGTTCATGATGTTTCATGCAAAAATAAAGCAGAACCCTAAGAGAACAGCAATCAGGTCGGCCGCAAAGCACGCAGAGAAAGCCCGATACACTTAGGAAAATAAAATAAAAAGAAAAATAAAGCAGAAATCGTGTATATCAACAACAATCAGGTCGGCTTGTGGGCACGCAGAGAAAGTCCGATGATATACACTAAACACCAAGAAAATAAAGCAGAAAACTCAATCAGCAGGTGATCAGGTCGGCCGCCTAGGCACGCAAAGAAGACCCACTGAGTCGAGTGTAAAAATGGCATAAAGCCTTATTTGCAAAGCATGCGTACATCAGAACATCTCTTAATTGACAGAATCATTGCAACACTTATCAAGAAATGAAAACTAGAGCAAAATCAGGCAAGCGTTATGTTTATATCCTACTCATAGATATCATATTAGGCATACACACTCAAAGATCATACAAGCACAATGCAGCCTTTATTTTTACTCTATCCATGGCAGATAACGCAGGTTGATAAACAATCATTTCTCACATGGTCGGATCAATTTCTCATTTTCAGTTTTGAAATTTTATTTATGTACCAAATTTTCTGAGGACTTCAATATTCCCCCAAAATCCACAAATACTCTATTTTTGGATTTTCAATAAAGAAATTAATAATAAAATAAAATGATTTGATCGATACTTGACACAAAAAGGAAAGACAGACTCTAAAAAGAAGGCACACAATCGAAGAAAAGTTTGACAGGAAGTCCGCTTCGAATTCATGAAATTTAGGTATTTTAGTGTGATTTACCCCCAATTCCCCCACAAACTAACGGTAAGGACATCAAAATCAGTTAAGAGAGAATTGCAAGGTAAATGAAACTAAAATACTCCCCTGATTATGTTCAGATGATGAAAGGCCAGGAATCATTTGTGGAGAACTGCAGGATCATTGATTTCTTGATAATCAGATTCAGTTCCGAACATCACCTGATTCATTGACAAAATGAAATTGGCATTCAGTTTAGACAATAACAAACAAGATGAAGTAAAATTTAAAGAAGTATTCACAAAAAGGTTTTTTTTTTTTTTTTATTTTTTTATTTTTTTTATTTTATTTTTTATTTACCAAAAAATTAAAAAGTTATCATGCCCAGCATTTTAATAAGCTCATAAAAGCGGGGTTTATCAAAGGTTTTAGTAAAAATATCCGCTTTTTGAGCTTTGGTTTCGATGGGGACAACATCAATAAACCCTTTTTCCTGAGCATCACGGATTGCATGAATCCGTGTTTCAATATGTTTGGTTCGGGAATGATGAATTGGATTCTTGGAAATTCCGACGGCAGCTTCGTTGTCGCAGAACAACGGTGTATGAAGAAAATTGATCCCGTAATCCATCATCTGATGTTGAATCCACAGCACTTGGCAGCAGCAACTAGAAGCAGCAATATATTCGGCTTCGCCTGTAGATAAGGAGACTGTTGTTTGCTTCTTGCTTTGCCACGAAACCAAGCATTCCCCCAAAAACTGGCATCCTCCAGAAACAGACTTTCTATCAAGTTTGCATCCTCCGTGATCACTGTCTGAATAAGAATTTAGCTCAAAACTTCCACCCTTGGGATACCATAAGCCCAATCTTGATGATCCTTTCAAATAACGGAAGATACGTTTGACCGCCTTTTCATGAGATTCCCTTGGATCAGCTTGATAACGAGCACAGTAACACACAGCAAAGGTGATATCTGGGCGACTGGCTGTGAGATACATGAGGGACCCAATCATTGATCGATACAGTTTCTGGTCAACCCGTTTTCCTTCACTGTCGGGAGTCAAACATGTCTGAGATGTGAAGGGAGTAAGCTCAGCTGAGGCGTCGTTCATTTTGAATTTCTTCAGAATCTCCAGAATGTATTTTTCTTGATGGATGAGGATACCATCTGGCTTTTGTTCCACTTGCAAACCTAGAAAGAAATTCATCTCCCCCATCATGCTCATTTCAAAATGCTCCTTCATCAATTCCTCAAATTCTCGACACATCTTCTCATTGGTTGAGCCGAAGATGATATCGTCCACATACACTTGAACCATCAGCATTTCTCCATTCACCTCTTTCTTGAACAGCGTCATATCGATAGACCCACGAGTAAAACCTTTTCCCAATAGGTACTGAGTCAACGTTTCATACCATATTCTGGGTGCCTGATGAAGACCGTACAGAGATTTATCCAGCTTGTAGACTTTGTCAGGAAATTCATGATCTTCGAAGCCAGGAGGTTGAAGCACATAAATATCTTCATCAATATCCCCGTATAAGAATGCACACTTGACGTCCATTTGGAACACCTTGAAGTCCTTGTATGCAGCATGAGCTAGAAAAATTCGGATCGCCTCAATGCGTGCAACCGGTGCAAACACGTCTGTGTAGTCGATGCCTTCTTCCTGATAAAAACCTTGAACCACCAGTCTTGATTTGTTTCTTATAACAATACCTCTATCATCCATTTTGTTCCTGAAGACCCACTTCGTGCCAATAGGAACTTTATTTTCTGGAAGATCCACCAATTTCCACACCTTTAGCTTTCTGAATTGTTGAAGCTCGGCCTGCATGGAATCTACCCAACTTGGATCAGCTAAGGCTTCATCTATATTCTTGGGAACAATCTGAGACAGAAAACAGGCAAACAAACATTCATTAATCAAACCAGACTGATGACGAGTCCTCACTCCATCCGTAATCGATCCAATGACGAGGTCATGCGGATGGTCTTTTAGGGTTTTGAAATTTGAGTCAAGGTGAGCGGGAGCGGGTTCGGTGGTTTGTGGTAGTTCATGAGAGGAAGATGGAAGATCGGGTTGCTGAGTGGGTTGTGGGGATGAGGGTTGCTGAGTGGGTTGTGGGGATGAGGATTGGATAGGTTGTGGAATATCAGGTTGAGGGGTGATGGTTACGAGAGGAGGAGTATCTTCTGCATCAGCTAGGATAGGAAGATTGAATGACTTGAACAATGTGTCTGAATCATAAAACCATTCGGGTCCAGTGCCGGTGTTTGGAGAGTTCGATTCTTGCCAGTCCACATAGTAAGATTCCTGCACAACACGAGTACGTTTGTTATAAACACGATAAGCTTTTTGTGATGAAGAATACCCCATGAAGAAACATTCATCGGAGACAGCTCCAAATTTTGTAATTTGAGCTTCGGTATTCAACAACGTGCACGAACATCCAAATGGCCTAAAGAAGTCGATCAGTGGCTTCCTTCCATGATACAGTTCATATGATGTCTTCATCTTGTCTTTCACGATCAGGACACGGTTCAGTATGTAGGACGCACAATTTACCGCTTCAGCCCAGAAAATGATCGGGAGCTTTGATTCAATCAGCATTGTACGAGCGGCTTCCACAAGAGTGCGATTCTTCCTTTCAGCAACACCATTTTGTTGCGGAGTTCTTGCTGCGCTGTATTGTCGAAGAATCCCCTTGTTTGCACAGAATGAGTCAAAGATCTGATTGCGAAACTCAGTTCCGTTGTCACTCCTGATTGCTTTGACCTTCTTGCTTCTTGAGCTTTCCACTGACAGGATGATATTTTGTAGAGCTTCAGACGTTTCACTCTTGTGCTTCAAGAATCTGACCCAAGAGTACCTGGAATAATCATCAGTCACAACAAGACAGTAAGTTCTCTTTCCCAAACTTGGTACACTAATAGGTCCAAATAAATCAGTATGGAGCAATTCTAAGGGACTTGAAATAGAATTCTCCAATTTAGGCTTATGTGGCTTCTTGTGTTGTTTTCCTTTAGCACATGAAAGACATTTTTCAACAACAGAAAAATCCTTGTATGGAAGACCTCGGACCAAATTGTTTTTAACCAGGTTGTTTAGAATTTTGAAATTTATGTGTCCTAGACGTCTATGCCACAAGAAACATTCAGAAACAGATGCCTTTGAAAGTAAACAAGTCATGGAAGAATTGAGAGTTGCAGTTGAGGTCAAATTCAGCAAATATGTGTCATTGATGCGTGGCGCACGCATTGCCACCATCTCTTCGGACACAGAAAATTCAGGCTTGAGGAACAGGCATTCATTTGCTTTGAACAATACTGGAATATTCTTGTCGCAGATTTGTGATACGCTCAGAAGATTAAACTTTAATTCGGGTACATGATTGACGTGTTCCAGAGTAAGAGACCCAGCAGACACGTCTCCTTGACCAACCATCTTACCACCCCTTTTATTTCCTGCAAAAGACACGAATCCACCATCCAAAATTCTATAATTTGTGAGCAGGTCTTTCATCCCTGTCATGTGCCGAGAGCATCCCGAATCAATATGCCAGTAACTGTTCTTCGGGAGTGCCTGGCAATACAAAACGAAAAATTACTTAATAACTGGTACCCAGACTTTTGCAATTCCGGGATTTGTGACTTTCTGTTTTCCCCCAAAGAATTCTTTTACAAAACTAGTTACCTTGTGGCCAAAGGATCTATCATGGTTTGTTCGATTTAATTTTTCTTTACAATTTTTAACAACATGATCATCCTTACCACATCTGAAACAGTGTGATCTGTGACTTGAGCAAGAGGAGGTATCTGAAGTACTTTCCTCCTCAGAATCTGATGTTTTATAATCAGAGTCGCTGTTTGTTTCAAAATCCACTTTTGTTTTATCTTTTGAAATTCTTGGATTATTAGTTTTCAAAAATGATTCCTTCTTTTGAGAAACATGTTTTTCTGTTGGTTTTGAAATTCGTATCGGTGTGAAAGAAGGAATTGGATTAGAAAGAAATTTGTTGAAGCGATTTTGAGATGTACTGGCATGACATTGAACATTTTCATTAGAAGCAAATCTTTCTTGACTAACAGACACAGACTCTTCACTACTGCTATCTGAAGTGGAACAACTACTAGCTACACTACTGTCTATGCTAGACTTCTTTGAATGAAAACTACTACTCTTAACAGACTCCTTAGGCTTAAGGCTACCGCAACCAAGTCCACTTGTGTCACCATATCCATGATCAAAATTTTCTCTGAGCTCCTTAAGGTTAACTCCTTCTAGACCTGCATGCAGATTGTTAGCATCACTGGGAATTAAATCATTTAAAGGGTGAGGTGTCGGAGTGGGCGAGTAGCAATGCGTACTTGGAGGAGGGTAAACTTTAGGAAGCTCCTTTTCTTTTTCCTCCATACCCACCCCGGTTTTTATTCTAGCACCTCGTTGCTTAACTAACATTTCCTCAACTTTCATTTGAGAAATAGTCCATCTATCTAACTTAGTCTGAAGCTCAGAGGCTTCAAATTGGGCTAAAGTTACTCTTTCAGAAAGCATGTTGATTTCAACGTTTTTAGCAAGAAGAGTTTGTTTTAAATGTTCATTTTCATGCAATGCTTCATTTAGTTTCACAAAATATTTTGATTCATTTTCTTTCAATTGTGTGTTCATAGTTTGCAATTCATTGTTGTTGTCAATCAACAATCGATTGGCCTTGTAGATACCGAACAGACGGGTTCTACAAGAGTGAGTGCACATATCTTGAACAGACTCATATGATAGATCCAGTATTACCTTTTCAGCAGCAAGGGCTTTCTCACAAGTGCATGCTGGTGTGCTTGCCTTTGACTCATTCACCTTCTTTGCATCTTCTTTCTTCTCACTGCTGCTAACCGTGTGCTCATTGCTTTGTTCCTGAATTTGAGCTGCAAGAGCTTGATTGATGGCCTCCTCAGCTTCAGAGGCTTCTGCACTCCAGTCAAAGTTTGTCAGAAGAGCCACTTCTTTGGTTGGCTTGGCTTCTGCTTTGTCAGTGATAGGAATGACGCGAGTTGCAGGCTCGGAGGTTGGTTCAGTCACAATTGGACTTGGGCACTCCCTTTTGAAATGGCCGAGTTGCTTACAGTTGTAGCATCTAAGCTTAGCCTTGTCGAAACCAACTCGTCCATTTTGATTCTTGAATGTGTTTCTCCCAGTGCGTTCGAAGAATTTTCTAGCTCGAACAGTTAACATGGCCATTTGCCATTTCAGGTCAGTTTCTTCTAAATCATCCGGATCAACTTGGTACATGTCCTCAGCAGTCAGAGTTGAACCTTGAAGTTCTCCAGCAGCGAAAGCTTGATAGCTGTTAGTAAACAACGAGAACAATCCCATGTATTCAGGTGAAATCTGGGATGTTTGCTGATTGGCGGCGGAAGCAGATGCAGTTGAGGATGATCCAGATCCAGGATGTGAAGATTGAAGTTGAGAGAAAGCTCCTTTGGGTGTGACGGTTGAGATGAAAGCAGAATTTTGAGAGTAAACTTTAGTTGGACCCATGCTTTGATTGTATTCTCTCCTTTGCACATCTAACTCAAAGGATTTGAGCTTGTTAATAACATCCATGAGCTTGTAGTCGGGAAAACTTCTTTCTTGCTTTAGCATGCGAACCTGAATGCTCCACTCGGGAGGAAGAGCATCCAGAAGCTTCTTGATTTGTTCTGAGTTAGTGAGTTGCGCATCATATTTCTTCAGATTGCTTGAAACAGTTAGGAAGCGATTGGTTAAATCCACCAGCTTTTCGTTCTTCATGCTTGTGAAGGAATTGAATTCTTTGGTGGCTTGGGCTTCCTTGTCCTTTACCAGGTCTTCATTGCCATCGTAAAATTCACAGAGAGCGTCAAATAGACTTTTTGCGTCAGTGTGCTCAGCAAATCGGTTATAGATTTCTTGTGACAGGCATAGAGAAAGAGCACCGAGAGCTTTCTGATCACGATCAATGAGTTTCAGGTCCTTCTCGGTAAAGGAAGACGGATTATTGTTGATTTGTTTCACTTCGCCGGTAGTAGTTGTTGGAACGTGTGGACCGTTGACAATCGACAGCCACTGGTTGTAATCGGTGTATAGGAAAAACGATTTCAGGCATCGTTTCCAATCTTCAAAATTGTCGCCATTTATCAGCCTTGGTGGTCGATTCGGGGCGATACTTTCAGTGTCAGTGGAATTTGTACCGGACGCCATCTTAAGTCAGCCTGAAATAAGAAAGACAAAGAACAAACCAAGAACAAGACAAATTGATTAGTTTCGCTGGGAGATATAGTTTCGCCAGCAATTTCGCTCGGAAATCCTGAACAGGTGAACAATTTCGCTGGATTTTGTAATTTCGCCAGCAGTTTCGCTTGACAATACTGAACCAGATCAGCAATTTCGCCAACTAGTTTCGCTGTATGCACGGGCAGTAGTTTCGCTCGGAAATACCCGATGACACACAGTTTCGCTAGCTAGTTTCGCTGGAAACTGGTTTGAACTTTCGTTCAATAAAACTGACAATAGTTTCGCTTCTCGATGTTCGGCGAAAGAATAGTTTCGCTCGGTGATGGTAGTTTCGCTCGGTGATAATCCGGCGAAACTGCCAAACGACTTGATAGTTTCGCTGTTTGAAGGCACAGTTTCGCTGAATAAACAGCAGTTTCGCCCAGAACAGAAAACCCTCTTTTTGAAGAAGAAATGATCAGAAATCAACCCAAATCACTATGGGTTAATGATCGGTTGATTGCCTAGTGTTCAAGACACCAAAACACACAATATTCAATCAATTTCCAGTCCAAAACAAGCTGATTTCAGAATCAAATAGATTTTTCAAAGTTTACCCAAAAACACTCAAAAACACCAAAATCAAGAGCACAGAGGCTCTGATACCATATTGTTGGTCCTCACTGAACTTTATCAGTGCAAATGAAGGTGTATTTGAGAAGAAAACCAAATAAACAACACAATATAGGATTTCCAATGACTAAAATGGTTTTCTAGCCTTGAACAATCTCAATATGAACCAATAGATTGATAAATGATGATAAACAAGCTACAATATAATGAAATAAGCTCCTAGCCGTCACCAAAACTCACCAAATGAAGATTTCTTGTATTAGGGTTCAAAGGTTTGAGAAAGTTACATTTGGCTGCACAAGTCGGCGTATTTATACTGTCCAGTGAACAGTTTCGCTGGCAGTTTCGCTGGCCAAGCGAAACTGTCACTGAGACAGTCTAATCTAGGTACCGAGCGAAACTACAGTTTCGCTCGGTAGCTTACAGTTTCGCTAGCCTACCAAAAACTAACATTTACAATAAACTAAACTATTACAATGAAACTAAACAAAAGATGAATTCCTCCCTACATTGATCTTCAGGGCTGACTTAAGTCAGTTGAAATATTTATCCTCATCGGGCTTGGCTCCACAAAAGTACTTTCAACATCAAGAAATTGCCTTTCCTCATGAACTGGGCTCTGTTCATTCTGAATAGGACTTTCAGTCTGCATTGGTGTTGGTTCTTGAACATTAGCTTGGACATCAGCTTGAGTTGAGCTTTCAACATTTGTCGGTTCAGTCACATTCACATTCTGAACATTTACACCTCTGGGTTCAATCACCATCACCCCTGAGCTTGTCTTCTGAAACTTAAACCTGATAGTTCTGGGATCAGCTCTCTTTCTTGGTGAGGGTACACGCACAGGAATAGGTTCTACAAGTACATCATCCACTGTAAAATGAGCATCCAACTCCTGTGGAATTGAGCCACTGCTAGAAGAGGAATTCAAGTCATCCCTCGTTCTCTTGTGACTAATGGGCCCTAGATCCCCATAGATATCGTATTCAGATTCTCATGTTCAGGGAAAATGTCATCCATCACATTTTTTTCATCAAAAGGTATATTCTCTGTTTCTCCCTGAACATTCACAGGTACCGTTGCTGCCACATCATGGTCTTCAGCAACAGACACATTAACAGGATGAACTTCCGGCTCTGAATCTTCTTCTTGTTCTTGCTCCCTTGCAACTTCAGGGAAGGCACCTCTTTTAGACCATTCAAGTCTTCCTTGAAACATACTATTTCCTCTTCTATCTTGGGTTTGCAAACCAAACACTCCACTATCCATAAATTTGATGTCTAGTTTCTCAATCCTTTCTTGAATCATTGGATACTTCTTCATAACCACCATATGCACGAACCTTAGAGTCATAAGAAATTGTTCTCTGGCACTTAAAGCAGCATTGCCAATCCAATCCATCAGCATCATCTTTGAAAATTTAAAATCCCAGTCCAGGGCCAATGCAACAAATGTTGTTCCATGTACCTTGTTTAGTTGATCAAAGCTTGTTCTCTTGCCCAAGAAGGATTTCTGCATGTAGTGTGCCAGACAACTCCAGTAGTGTGGCAGTAACTTTTTGAACATCGGAGGGAATTTGCCTTCATACCCCAAAGACTTTGCACCTTATAACACTACGGTCTTTGAATACTCCATAGTGTCTTCAGCTTTGTCATTAATATTCAATCCTTGACGAATGTCTTCTTCAGTAATCTCAATATGGCGGTTCTGAACGGTTGCAGTGATCCTTTCAATCATTTGTCCTTGGGGATCCGACATTAATCCTCTCATACCTACTAATTGATGTACCTGAGATGCATTTCCTCTGGCTCCCGAAAAAGACATTATATGGACTGGATTAAAAGGATCGGTCATCCGAAAATTAGGAGTCATTTCTTGTCGCAAATATTCACTTGTGGCATACCATATCTCGATCGATTGACGTAATTTTTCTACCGCGTGTAGATTCCCATAATGATGGTGTTTTTCCAAAATAAAACTTTGTTGTTCAGCGTCTTGAACTAGCCATCTTTTAGAAGGTATTGTTAAAAGATCATCAATTCCTAATGAAATGGATGCGGCGGTAGCTTGTCGGAAACCCAAAGTCTTTACTTGATCCAGGATATGTGATGTATATCCTATTCCATAGTGATCAATAAATCGACTAATAAGTCGTGTCATGTTTTATCTGCATTTGCCCTTGTAGTTCCCCAGAATTCTCTGACGAGTTGTTCATCGATCAGCACACTTGCCCTGAGAGCATGATTGATTTTACATACGTTCAATCCTGCCACCAAAGAGTAAAACAACTGCATGTGTCTCTCAGGAGGGTCATCAAGATAGCAGGTATGCAGTGATCCCTCTCAAAGTGAATCTCTTCGTCAAGCATATCTTCTGGCATCTGAAAAAAACAAGGCAAATGCATCAGGTTTAATCTCATCAATGAACAATTCTGTTTGTTAACATCATCTTGAAGTTCAATTGATTATCACATTTTATTGTTAAGTTTAGAAATCTCAATTGATACTTTCAAGGAAAGAATTTGATTTTGAAACACAAATTTAACAAAACACTCTCTTAAACGTTAACTTGTTCAATTTTAACTTAAAACAATTGAGTTCAACGAGATTTCAAAAACATTTTGTGATTATTTAAGTGTTTACGATTTTATATCTCACTATAAATGGGTTTACGATCCAACAGGTGGGTTTACGATTGGGATTTGGGTTTACGATCTGGGTCAAATTAAACCGAATCAGGTCCAATCGTAATCAGTGATCCCGATCGTAAACAGCATCGGAAACACCAATCGTAAACTCCGATCGTAAACACCGATCGTAAACGCCAAACGCCGTCTTCTTCCTCGTGACGATCGTAAACACCGAGGTCCGCCATTTTTGTACCTGCAACTTCTCATAAACACATCAAACACTCATAAAAATGCAGATGGACCATCGTAAACTACCTTTTAAGTATCGTATACTCAGAAACAACTTCAAATCTCGAGTTTTTTTACAAGAAATTTGAAGAAAATGTGGATGAGCACCCGGGAGAAAAAGAAATCGAAATCACTGAAGATTCGAAGCGGTAACAGCGGATTGAAGAGAGTTTCACGGTCGGATTGAGAAGGCGAAGTCGGTGGTGTGCACGATTTCAACTGAGTGTGGTCGGAGGTAGTCGGACAACAGTTTTCCGACGAGAAAGGGGGCGGTTAGGGTTTTGGGGTTGGGGTCGTAAACGCAGAGAGGGGAGAGAGAGGGTGAATCGGAAATGTGAATCGTAAATGAGGGGTGAGGGGGGTTTAGTTTAAAAAAAAATTCATAACAGCCCCTCAAGTTTCACAAAACATATAAAAGCTCCCAAACCTCTTTTAAATGATAAAACACTTGAAAAGTTGTTAATTTTGAAAATTTGAGAATTACAAAACTTCCCCTCAGACTCATACCTCGAGTATTTGATCATGATCATAAAAAATTAATTTTTTTAACTACTCAAAGACAAAAAAATGAATATAAAAAGCATAGAATTAAGATAACCTAAAAACGAGATAAAAACATACTTGCCTTGAAGCTGATGTTTTTCATGGATCAAACCAGACTTATCTTTGACTGAGGAACCTTTTTCAGCTTTTGTTACTCGACGCTCTAGACAATTGCCAGAATTTTTGACCACACAAACTCACATCAAGTTGATTTGAAGTGCTTAATTATGGTACAATATTACCGTCATGTTTAACCGTCCCCACACCCAATTATTCATAGCAAAACCTACCCAACCTCAGAGTTTATTGAGGATTCACAAACCCCCAACTTGAGGAACCATGCAACACCGTCATGACAAACACTTATTTCCTTAATTATCAGTTGGTGATCAGGTCGGCCGCATAAACACGCAGAGAAGACCAAACAAAATAATTATTTTATTATTTTTCTTTTTCTTTTCATTTTTCATCTTTCTTTTTTATTTTTCTTTTTCTTTTCTGAGGTGTTGTCATAACAGCAAAAACATGGCGTGTGAGAGAGTGAATACTAGGTATAATTACCACTCTTAACCTGTTTTTGCTGGTACTCAGTTTTTTAAACCATGTAAACTAGGACGGGAAACTAAACATATATAGAAGTTAAGTTTACTGCACTTACATTGATGATCATAGTTTTGGGTTGAGCTTACCGACAAATCATCTTTGAGCAATCTTTCACTTCAGCCTTACACGTGTCAGTCTCCGATTATCTTGGACATTTATATCACTTCCTACCAGCTCAAGACAAACAAAAGACTTCATAAAAACCTTAAACAGATTTTTCAGATTTTCTGAAACAATGACATTTCTTCCCCTGTTTTTATGAGGCTTTTGAAACAAAAAAAAAACACCAATTTTTTTTTTTAATTTTTAATATATATTTTTATTATTATTTTTTTAATGAAAAACAACTATGTACAAACAGTTCTGATCAGATCATTCCTCGAAGGCAATCATCCTTAGGCCTTCAACACACATTTCAAAATTTGGACGAGGAAGGGGTTTTGTGAAAAGGTCAGAAACATTTTGATCTAAGCTTACCTTATCCAACTGAATCAACTTCCTATCATAGCAATCACGAATGAAATGTACCTTGATATCTATATGCTTTGTTTTGGAATGTTGAACATGATTTTTAACAATTTGCAGAGCAGCAGCTTTATCACAAAATATTTGAGTATTAATAAATTCCATACCATAGTCAGTGAGCTGATTCTGAATCCATACTACATGTGAGCATCCAGCTGATGCTGCCACATATTCAGCTTCTGCAGTTAACTTGGAAACGGTATGCTGCTTCTTGCTCTGCCAAAAGATGAGTCTGTCTCCCAAGTACTGACACCCTCCAGTTGTAGATTTCCTGTCAAGGTCACTACCTCCATAATCACTGTCAGTAAACGCAAACAATTGAAAATCAGTATTCTTAGGATACCAAAGTCCAAGCTGAGGCCTGTCCTTCAGATACCTAAAAATACGTTTAACAGCAGCTAAATGAGAGAGTTTAGGATTAGCCTGATAACGTGCGCACACACACACTGCATGCATAATATCGAGCCTGCTGGCTGTTAAATACATAAGTGATCCGATCATCGAACGATACATGAATTCACTCACTGATTCTCCATCTGCATCTGATGTTAGTAAGGTCTGGATGCCATGGGAGTGGAGATGGGTTTGGAGTCCTGCATCTTGTACTTTTCTAGAATCTCATTCACATATTTTGCTTGATGAATGAGAATTCCAGTTTCATCTTGTTTTACTTGTAATGCCAGGAAAAAGTTCATCTCCCCTTGATCACTCATCTCAAACTTCTTTCTCATGATATCCTCAAACTCGGTGCATAAATCTTCATTTGTAGATCCGTAGATGATGTCATCCACATACACTTGCACCATGATGATATCATCATTCACCTTTTTTCTAAACAAAGTTTGATCAACCACTCCCCTGATGTAACCATTCTCTACCAAATGTTTTGATAGAGTCTCATACCAAGTGCGTGGAGCTTGATGCAAACCATATAGGGCTTTATCTAGTAGATATACATGATCTGGATGTTCCTCATCCACAAACCTTGGCGGCTGAGCCACATAAACTTCTTCATTCATTTTAGCATAAAGGAAGGCTGTCTTCACATCCATCTGATGCACTGTGAAGTTGAGATATGTTGCTACAGCAAGAAATATTCGAATTGCTTCCAATCTCGCCACTGGTGCATACACCTCATCATAATCCTCCCCGTAAACCTGTATGTGACCTTGAACAATCAGCCTAGCTTTGTTCCTCACAATTACACCCGTATAATCTTTCTTGTTCTTATACAACCATCTTGTGGGTATAACCTTTTTATCTTCTGGTCTTTCCACTAGACGCCACACTCCCAATTTTGAGAACTGATTCAATTCATTGTGCATAGCCTCCATCCAACTCGGATCTTTAAGTAGGGGTGTAAATGAGCCGAGCCGAGCCGAGCCCGAGTACTGCATAGCTCGAGCTCGGCTCGATATATTTTTCTGGAACTCGAGCTCGGCTCGATACGAGCCTATGTTTTCTGGCTCGAGCTCGGCTCGTAAAACAATACCAAGGCTCGAGCTCGGCTCGTTGGCTCGAGTAAAATTCTTAACCGAGCAAAAGCTCATCTCGAGCTCGTTTTCAGAAACCTTAACGAGCCAAAGCTCGGCTCGAGCTCGCCTAAACAGTGCAGAAACACAAGATTTAAGTGGCAAAAAGTACTAAATAGTGACCCAAATTCAAAAGTTATCTATACAAAAACATACTTAGCCATGAGATCATCATAAATAAACATACGAAGAAGTACGAAAGAAAGTTTGTAAAAAAAACATATCAAATGTTAACAAAAAAACTTCTCGTCTTCTCAAATTTCCATATAGCCAATACCCCTACTAAAGTTTCCAAGCTATTATATTATAAACCTGAAACATAAAATAAACCATCATATTTTATTTGAGCATATGACTAAAAGAAGTTTTATTTATGGTATACAATATGTACCTTAATTTAGATCTTTTTCCTGATAGGTAGTACAAGCTCACACGGTGCATCCTCTTTCTACCAAAACATAGTGGTTTAATTAGTAAAATAATAAATCATATATCTTTTGAGGTTTGAGAATATACCTTAAGCTTCTTCTTTACACCATAAAGTTTTCTTATCCATTCTCCTCCACAAATCAACATTTCAATAGTGGAAGGTGCCAGTGTAGATCGATATGGATCAATAACTCTTCCCCCCGGCACTAAATGTGGCCTCTGACGCAACTGTGGATACTGGAACACCAAGAATGTCTGATGCCATCTTGGACAAAGCACGATATTTTAGCTTGTGTGTGTTCCACCAATCCAACAAACTGAATTTGGGAATATCAACTTCTTCAAGCATAAGTACAGGTTCTTCTAAATACATTTTAAGTTCAGATTTCTTTGGTGTAACCACTTGAACATTTTTAAGAAACTTTCCAAAAGCGCCCCATCCACTCGATGCCTCTTCATTAGGCTTTGATACAGTACTCTCACTAGATGATCCAGTTTTTTGACTTGTTGCCTCTTTGTTGATGATTCATCCATCTCCAAATATTCATCATACAGTATTTCAAGTGCAAGCTCAACTTCTTCAATATTTTTCTTGGATTCTGCTGGTGGGTATATTTGTGGATAACTGATCTTGACCTTCTTTTTGCAATGGATTAGAAGTTGAGCCTTGCATTGGGCTAATATGCAACAAAAAAAAACAGTAACAATAAAGGAACTAATAATTAGTTAGTCTGTTACAACTGATTATACATAATCAGTTTAAAAAATGCACATGATCTCTACTATCAAATAATGCAAAAACAAAACAAAAAAATACACACCATCCAAACACCATTTACTATCAAATAATACATGATCTCTACTATCAAAAAATGCAACCGAAAAAAAAAATATCACATAAAATCAGTAACAAACTAACAATAAAGGAACTAATAATCAGATTAATATATGCAACTGAAAGCATTACAGCGGCAGAATCTTTGGTAACCGAAATCAGTTTAATAAAGGAACAGAAATCAGCGATTATACCTGGTCGAAATGGAAGAACACTGGGAGCTAATCTGAATGTCGATTAAGAACACTGGGACGGCGTTGAGTTTGTGAATATCGATTTCTAGGGTTCTTGAACGAAATCAGCGATTCGCAGAGCATCATCGCTAATCTGAATGTCGATTAAGCATCATCGCAGATTCGAATCATCGCAGATTCTTGAACGAAATCAGCTAATCTGAATGTCGATTAAGCATCATCGCAGATTCGCAGAGCTCTGCTAGGGTTGTGTGGGCGCTAATATGAAATTGGGGGCGGCGACTTCAAAATAAAGGTAAAAGATTGAAAGCTATTTTTTTGGGGTAATAAAAGTATAAAACAAATATATGATATATATAAAATTATATATTAAGACTCGATAAAGCTCGACGAGCCTAAACGATCTTTACATTCAGGCGCGGGCTCGAGCTCGATAATTAAATGAGCAGTTTTTTTAGGCTCGAGCTCGATAAAGCTCGGCTCGTTTCGAGCTTTTTGTCGATCCGAACTCGAGTAGCTCGCGAATAGCTCGGCTCATTTACACCCCTATCTTTAAGTGCTACCATCACATTTGGAGGCTCTATTTGGGAGATAAAACATGAGTACATGTAGTGGTTGATGTCACCCGTGCGGCTTCTAGTGGTGACCCCTGCTGACACTGGTCCAACCACATTGCTGAGAGGATGATCTCTGTTGATTCTTTTCGTTTGAACATCTGGTACTGAAATAGAAACAGGCAGGTTAGTATCATTAACATTATTGTTCATACCTTGGATTTCTGACTCCTTCTGATCATCATGAGTTCTTGAAGATTCTGGAACATTCATAACATCATCCTTAGGAGCTGCTGCTGATACACTGTCTCTAACATTTTCAACAGATCGTCTTACTTCAGGAGCTGGAACAATGATGTCTTCTTCTTCTTCCAGACCAGGAAACATGCTTGAGTAGTTGAAACCTTCAAACAATGATCCATAATCAAAAATCCAGTCTGGTCCAGTTCCTGCATCAGTTGGATTGTCTTCCAACTAGTCAACGTTGAATGCCTCAATTACCATTTTCGTGGTTTTGTTGTAGACTCGATAAGCACTATTTGCAGAATATCCGACAAAGTAGCATTCATCAGCCTTTGCTTCGAACTTCCCCACATCAGACTGAATTAGGACTGTGCAAGGACACCTGAAGGTCTTGAAGTACCCCACTCTTGGTTTTTCTCCATAAATAATCTGATAAGGCGTCTTCTCATACCGCTTGTTCAATAGTACCCGATTCTGCACATAACAGGCGGTGTTGACTGCTTTAGTCCAAAAGAAAATTGGTAATCTCGCTTCACACAGCATCGTTCTGGCAACTTCAATGAGTGTTCTGTTTCTTCTTTCAGCAACACCATTCTGTTGAGGTGTGTATGGTGCACTGTACCTGCTTTTCTATACCTTTCTCTCCACAGAACATATTCAATTCAGCATTCTTAAACTTTGTTCCGTTGTCTGATCTTATTGCCTTCACTTTCTTACTCATCTGGTTCTTTGTGAGAGTAACGAACTGTTTCACCAGTTCTGGAGTTTCATACTTGTTTGAGAAAAAGAACACCCAAGTAAACCGATAGAAGTCATCCACTATCACCAGACAATATGCGAACTTGCTGATACTTAGTACTTACATTGGGCCGAAGAGATCCATATGAAGTAGTTGCAACACCGATGAGATAAAATTCGTCATTTTAAATCGATGTGGTAACTTGTGTTGCTTCCCCTTAGCACATGCAACACACCTCTCAATTGATGTGAAGTCCTTGATCGGGAGATTTTGAACATGCTCTCCCTTTGCCAGCTTGTTCAGATTCTTCATGTTAGCATGTCCCAAACGACGATGCCATAACAAAGCCATATTTTCATTTTGCTTTGAAATAAGACAGGCTACGTCAGATGGCGGAGGATTACCCATGTTGAGCAGATAAGAATTTGCTCTTCTTGGTGTACGCATCAAGATACACTCCTCAGGAATCTTGACTCCAGGCTTGAGGATGATACATTCCTTCTTATTAAACAACACATAATATTCTCGATCACAAATCTGCGAAACACTAAGCAGACTATGTGATAATTCTTCTACATAATGCACATCTGTGAATGTCAAGCTGCCATTCTTCACCACACCTTTCTTGCTGATCCTGCCACCTACTCCACCAGCAAAAGATACACCTCCTCCATTGAAATCTTCAACCTCTTCCAAAAGCGATAAATCTCCGGTCATATGTCGGGAGCAACCACTATCAACGTACCAGAGATTGTTGACAGTTCTTCTCGGCTGTCCCTACATGAATCAAAGATCAGTTAGAGTCAGGTACCCAGGCCATAACAGATCTGGGCACACCTTTGGAATCAATGTAGTTAACTAATTGAAGGGACATTCCTGCTTTTGATTCAGTTACACTCAAACTTTGAGCGTTGACTTTTGGTTTCCAAACAGGGTGTTTCTGTGGTTTCATCACATTGGTTGAGTTCTTCACTGATGCAGGTTTCTTTTGTGGAGATGTGGCCTTTTTACCGTGAGATTTCTTGACAGGAGTCCACTCAAGTTTCAATTTTGTCTGAACAACTTGTTTTGTTTGAGAGACTTCTTTTGATTTTGAATTTTGTGTCTCAACCTTTGTTTTGCCTTTAGGTTTAGAAATTCCTTTTGTTTTAGACACTTGTTTCTCAACAAATTCCGGTCTCATCTTATCATTCTTTTTGTAAACTCCTTTAGGTGTGTAAGTTGGTTTCGGAGTTTTGGCCACATTCCACTTTGCATCAACAGGCTTCGTCACTGGAGCCTTTGTGTTTAAAACCTTAGACTGTTGAGTCTTTATTGGTTCTGAACTTTGCTTCCCCTGTGACAAAGCTTGTTGCTTTTGATTTTTGTTTCCACCTGTCATCATATTCTCCAACATACTAGTCCGTGGGTTTTGCGGATAGTATGGTTGATAAGGTCTATTCACACAATTTGCAGCAAAGTGCCCTGGTTCTCCACACTGAAAACAATTCATAAGTCTAGGCCCATTTACATGACTACAGAGATATGAGCGTCTTGGATAAGACGACTTCCATTCAGGCTTATCATCCCATTTGTGTATTACATGTTTTGGAACTTTTTCTGGTTGTGTAATTAAACAAAATTGTTCTGATTTTGATTTGTTTGTTCTGTTGAAAGTAGACACAACCTGGGGATAAGGGACAAAGTCCTTGGGCTTAGACTCACGGCCAACTCTTGTGTTAGGCACACGAATTTTAAAACCATTAACTTTTTCATTAGAATCAGAAACATGTTTTGATGACAAAGACACAACAGACTGTTTTGACTTGGACATAATAAGTTCTGACACAGATGCCAGAACATCGTCCTTAGGTAAATCAGAAGTTAAACTACTAGACACATGACACTCTTTGACTCTTAAGCATTCACCATCCTTCCCAGAAACATCTTGGATCCTTACTTCATCTGCACATGAAACAAAAACGTCAGACGAACCAGCATTATCGTTTAATGGTTCCTGGGATGGACCTGGTTCACTTGTGGATGCCACAATTCTATTCTGATTACCCAGCCCATACATCATATGTTTCTCATTTTCTAGTTCCTTTTCTGTCATAGGTTTCACACCAACCAATACACTATCTAGGGGAGGTCCTGCTTCATGCATTTCTGATTCAGATCTATCTACCTGATCCTCCTCATAGATCATACATATTATATCTCTAGGTACAAGTTTAGGAACATTATTCTTGTTTTGTTCAGAAAAACTAATTCCTATTCCTCCTTTATCCTTACCAAACCTAACATCGGTTATGCAGTTGGACAAAGCCTTTCCAGCTTCAAGCATTCTTTTATTTCTCATTTGATTCACATCTAATTTTACTTGCAACTCATTGTTCTGATGTGTAAGTTCATCTACCTGCTTTCTAAGCTCAACAATCTCTAACTTAGCATTGTCATAAAGGACAGACTTCTCAGAGGCAAGGGCTTGGTATTTCTCTATATTCAATTTCTGAGCTTTAACTTTCTCCTCACTCTTTTCCCATCTACCCTTAAACGAACTTCTAGAACATTGCATATCAAATAATTCTATCTCACTATTCTTCCAAAGTTGTCTAAGGCCAGGAATTAAACGTGCACAAGTGGGATTAGTACATACCTTTGTGTTGTCGACCTCGGCTGCAAAAGCTTCCTTGTCTTCAACCAGGTTCTCTTCTTTCTCTTCTGACTTTTCTTCTGTGACCATAAATGCATGCTCCTCCTCATTATCATTCTCCATCTGAGCAATCATAGTACCTGTCAGACTGAGTTCCCTTACCTGCGAAGCTCATTGATACTCTCCACAGTCTTGCACAACCAAAGCATTTGTCTCAGCCTTCCCTTTACCATCTCCAGCTTTCTTCTCTTCTGGTTTCTCCCTCTTTGGCTTGGTACACTCTCTTGCAAAGTGCCCATACTCATCACAATTGAAACATCTGAGCTTGCTCTTATCAAAACCCATCCTTATCTTGTCCTGATCCTTCCATACATTCCTTCCAGTTTTTGCCATAAACTTCTTAGCGCGGAAAACTGCCATTGCCATTTGCCAGGAAACATCAAGCATTTCCACATCTTCAGGATTGATCTGGTTCAGTTCTCCTGACAGCATATCAGTACGCACCAATGTTCCAGCCATAAGTGCATGGTAACTGTTCATAAATCCCATTCCAAGGGCAAAGTTGGGATCATTGGTAGCATTAGCCTCATCAACGTTGACCATTCCACTTGAACTTGCTTGAGATCGTGCCACGAATGCAGTTGACTTTCTGTTAGCACTTGAATCATTTCCAGACGAACTTCCAGCTTGCTTTGACCCAACTTCTTCAGATAAGAGAGCCTGGTTCAGTTTTCCTGCCATACTGAGTGAACTTAAATGATTCAGCTCTCTCTGTTTATCATCAATCAGCTTTGACTTCAGTTTGATAATAAGCTCATCAACAGTCAACTCCTCAAGCTTGTTGTTATCTTTAATGATTGAAATATTGGTATTCAAATTTTTGGGTAAACTGTTCAACAGTTTCAGATTCTTATCCTCATGTTTCAACATCGTAGCTTGACATCTCAGTATATATACATATATATATATATATATATAGGGTGCAGATCGCGTGCGGACATCCATTTTGCCTAAGATCCGTGCGGACAGGGGCAATCTAGTAATTGTCCATACCTTCCCCCATTTGTATTTTTGGTAATTATTCATTTCCCCTATGTTTTTTCAAACGACCATAACTTTTTCATACGACATTATTTTTCAAAAAAAAATTCGCCATAAATCTAGTCGCGTTTTTATCTTTATTTCGAGACTAGGTTTGCTCGATTTGGAGAAAAAAAATTTGACATTTTTTAGCGTTTTTTCGGTACACCAGCACAGCAGCATAAAAATGCAAACATACCAGCATACTAGCACAGAAAACACAAACACCCTAGCACATAAATATACGCGCACCAGCACAGAACAAAAAAATGGTGATTTTTTTAGTTTTTTATAAGTTTGTAAAGTTATGCTTGTATAAATCTGTGCTACTTCTGTGCTGTTGTAAATATTAAGCACTACCAGCACTAAAATGATGTTTAACCTTTATACTTTACAAAACTTTGGATTTTGACCTTTTTTAAACAAACCTTCAAGTTTTACCCTTTATTTGAAAACTTGTTTCATATTTTAACCTTTAGACTAACTTTACACTAACCTAGTTAAATTTCTCTGTTAGTTATGTAATACAAGGGATAGTATTGTAACTTTAGACTAATATGTCATGCCTATATATCTTTATTAAGGTTTTTTCTAGACTATAATTTTATTTGATTTTATATATGGTTTATTATTATTGTATTTTTAAAATTTTAAATAAAATAAATGAATTATAGCTATTTTTGTTTATTTTTCATTGTATTTGAGAATAAAATATATTAGATATTGAAAATCAGTTCCATAATGGTTTGAACCAAACCGATCCCAAACGATTCAACACAGATTCAGGATTTTAATCACAAACCAGTTTATGATCAAATCCGGTTTTCGGATCAAACCGGTTTTGACCAAGTTTGATAGAACCAGATCGGTCATAACTTAGTTAGGTTGTCAAATTAAACCGGCTTGTACACCTCTAATTTCAATCATTAAGAGATGAAAGAAGATGAATTAAAATATAACCTAAAGTATACACCCTAAATCCTTTATTTATCCACATTCTTAAGCAATAATATTTTAGAATAATAATTTCTAAGAAACTTTATTTTATACATAGGTATTATATATATATATATATATATATATATATTTTTGTTTCACTTTTGTTTTATGTTTTTATGAGTTTTATTATTTTTGTAATTGTAAATTACAATATCGTATTATTGTATCTAAGAAATTCTATATTAATAATAAATAAAATATATGATATATATGTATATACAGAGAGAGAATCAAATTGAAAATTACAGGCATACGAAAAAACTTTCTTGTATGTGAAATAATTTTACATATTTGATATACCTACTCATACGAGAAAAATAAGTAAATATTTACACACATAAGAATATTTTGACAAGATTAAAAAAGAGATATAAAGAAATAAAACTACTTTTATTTTAAAAAAATATTAAAAAATAAAAATGAAAAACCAATAAATTAATTGATTTTTTTACCTACCACCATAAAAAAATCCAAATATGGTTTGTAAAGTTAGTGTTAAGGTTAAAACATGAAACAAGTTTACAAATAAAGTTAC
Source organism: Deinandra increscens subsp. villosa (assembly GCA_039602395.1). Classification (NCBI taxonomy): domain Eukaryota; kingdom Viridiplantae; phylum Streptophyta; class Magnoliopsida; order Asterales; family Asteraceae; genus Deinandra; species Deinandra increscens. The sequence continues at coordinate 1,128,999 of JBCNJP010000020.1, read as the reverse complement.
AATACTACCCCTTTTATTAGAAAACTAACGGAGAAATTTAACTGGGTTAGTGTAAAGGTTAAAATATGAAACAAGTTTTCAAATAAAGGGTAAAATTTGAAAGTTTTTTAAAAAAAAAGTTAAAATCCAAAGTTTTGTAAATTATAAAGGTTAAAAATTGTAATTTAGTCTATAAGTTTTTTAAGTTGTGCTTGTATAAATCTGTGCTACTTCTGTGCTGTTGTAAATATTAAGCACTACCAGCACTAAAACGATGTCTAACAAACTTGGAAAACCTAACACAAGCACAATCAACATAAAAAAATACCAGCACAGTGTATAAAAAATAATTTCTTGGAAAAACGCTAAAAAACTTCAAAAAAAAATTATGCTGTTGTGCTGGTGTACTGGAAAAACGCTAACAAACGTCAATTTTTTTCTTCTCCAAATCGAGCAAACATAGTTTCGAATTAAAAATAAAAATGCGACTAGAATTATGGTGATTTAAAAAAAAATAATAACGTCGTATGAAAAAGTTATGGCCGTTTGAAAAATGGGGGGAAACTTGAAAAAATGTCAACAAGAGTTTTCTCCCTATTTTGTCCTTCCATCTCTAATTTACGTTTTATCTCTCTTTCCACAATCTCTTTTAATCTTATCCATCCAACTAAATGATCTAATGGTCCAAGATTGTCCCTACCGATCTTAGACAAAATGGTGGTTTGCATTTGAACCTCCTTCTATATATATATATATATATATATATAAACGTGTTATCCAGGAATTGAACTTGGGACCTAAAAGTATGAACTCGTGAATATAATCACCACACCACCTAACTTATATCATAATTTAAGTGCATTCACATAAATTTTTAGAGGCCCAAACCCTTACTTAAGTTGCTTGTCTCATTGGACTCACATGTCTATAGCTTCAATTGTCGATTATTCTTTGTATGACCGTTTCATCTCATTCTTTGTTTTTATTTATTTCGACTCTTCGTTTCTTAATGCAATGTATGGTTTTTTACTATAAGGTGTTGATGATCGTTCTATGGCTATGCAGGGGTGTCTTTGAGGGTATGCATAGTGGGTGACCATACATAACATATATTTTAGATGTGGCATAATAAAATTTCTTCGTTGTATATCATATGTCATTTAATATTTTGTTAAGTTCAAACTCATATTAAAAGCAATTAAGTGAGCATATATGTACAAATACTCATAAATTCAACAAATAATAAATGAGGGACGTTCTTATCGAGCCCACATACAATTTACAAAAGAAATTAAATAAATTTGTATTAAACAATAACTCAAAATAAAATTAATTATGCTATATATTAATCATATTACTTTTATAGTTACAAAGTTAAAACCCTTATTACTAAAATGTATTAATAATTGGAATTTGAGACAAATTAAACTTTAAGGTTGTGATACATTCACAATCATCACCTTTCTTATAAACTGAATAGTCGTAAACTTCTTTGTTTATAGTGTAAAATAGCAATAAATTACTAAGGCTATCCGTAATGGATCGTCATTTCACTCTAAAAATCAAAACATGGCGCCCCTATACCCCTCTCTTCCACCACTATGCAGGGACTGCATGTTAGCCTCCCCCCCCCCCCCCCCCCCCCTTGATTGGTTTTTTTTTTCTCTTTTTATTGAAGAGATTTTATTAAGTAGGATTTTTAAAGTAATAATTGGATAAAAATTAGAGGGGGATTATCAGGGGTTATGACTATACCACTTTGCTTATAACCCCTTTTGATGAGGTGGATTCCACGTGGCGCATAACCCTCAAAGGAGGAGAGTTATGACTACACATAGCCTAAGGAATGAAAAACATCTTCTCTCTATATATCTTGACTAACTTAAAAACTCCTGTATCAAACATGTAAAATAAAATAAAAAACAGAGAAATTTGAAGTAAATAAATAACTATAATTTAATTTATACATTTTGTTTGATAAAAGAAGACGGATTAAGTTACTTATTTACTGCAACTTCCATTGTGGTGTAGTAGTAGGAAGTCTGTGTTCTCTACTTGAGACACAGGTTCGATTCCTACGGACAACACTTTGGAAGAGGCATTGGCGATGAGGGGAGACTTGGGGCTGAAAGGTCACAAGTTCGATCCCTGAGCTCCCAGGTTTTACCACCCGGCCGCTCGCGGAGGTGGATTTTCCCTGGAATGAGCTCAACTGGTGTAAATAGTCCCCGGGTTTTCCGGGGCATTCGTTGGCCGTTCAAAAAAAAAAAGTTACTTATTTACTATATATATAAAAGATTATTTAATTTAAATTTATATGAGAATGGAGGTATTATTGTTCATTTATGAACACAAAAATCATCACACTTAATTATATGTTATAATTGTACTGGTTCATTATTTTATAATATGTTGGTATATATAATTGTATTGGTATAATTGCATAAGAGTAATGGTAAACAACAACTCTTTACGGGTAAAACAACATAGTTATAAATGAAAAACTGACCTATTTTTCACATAGTAATTATATTTTTCTAAAATATGTACGTATGTTATTTTTAAAAATTATAACAATATTATAGTTAAATTAAAGATAAAAGTTAGTCCAACAGCTTAAAAAAAACTAGACAACGGCTTCTATATGTTATAAAACATCGTTTAAAGATTATATATCCTCGTCTAAAAATATTAATTACGTTTAAAAGTGATGCAAATTGGAAAAAAAGAAGACAACATTTATGGGTTGTTAAAAAAACTTACTTTAATCGACATCACCATATCATCACCATTAATTTTTTATTCATTTTAAATATGAACATCTTTATGGTTAAATGCTTAACCGAGGATAAAAAGATTAGAAGTATAAAATTATAAATTAAAAAAAGAAAATAGGACCTGTAATATTTTTAACTTAGAAAATCTAAAGTCGATGTAAAAAAAATTATTTTTTAACGACCAACAGCCCCGACCACCGTAGGGAGTCTACTGGGCAAACCAAGCTCTCAACAGGAGCCTGAGCCGGCAAAAGTTGTTGGGCCCATTTAAGGAAAACAACATCCGCGAGCGACCAGGTAGTAAAAAATGTTGGGCTCAGAGATCTAACTTGTAACCTTTTAGTTTCGAGTTTTTCCCTAATCGCCAGCAACCATTAGGACATGTTCTAGTGGTTCAAACCCCCAAAATTCTTTCTAGGTTTTTTATTTATTTATAAAAGGGATGTATATCTACGCCCGTTAAAAACGTGAAAAGTTGAACACGCTTTCTCTTTTGACATTGTTAACTTTTCCATTTCAACTATTCATCGCGTTTGGATATTAAATATAAAGGTAATAAACAAATTTACTTGATAGTCTCTGGGGGCGGTGTATCACACCGTCATCATGACGTGATACTCATCACATGGTGGACAGCGGGTGTATACTGTATAACCTAACTAAACAAAAATAAAAATAATAAAGTTGTAAAGTATTTTTTCAATATTCAAAGCTAGAAAAATCAACTATAAAAAGTTTAGAAAAAATTACATATTTTGTCATTTATCTTTACCACTTTTGCACATTTTATCTTTTATCTTTTTTTATTGCATCCATTATCATTCAACTTTTAAAAAATTTCAACGGTTGTCCTTTATCCCAAATTCCGTTAAATCCGACCATTAACTCCCTCAAATAAAATTGTGACTACTTGCTTTTGATGAACGATATAAAAAGAAATCTTTCAATTTTTATGTAAGCTTTTACAGCTTTTAACTATTTTAATAGCTAAATCGTCAAATTGATATTTATAGTGGATAACAATCTGGATCAGACATGAGTTGACAGAAAAGCGAATAAACTGCTCTAGCACAGTTTTAAAGGATCGGATGGCGCCAATGAAGAGAACTTAAATCTTCCATACGGATAAAGAAGATGAAAAATACTCTTATGCTCTTTTGAAACCCAAATCTGAGATACTTCCTCATTCACCGGAGCTTGAATGAACCAAAATTTGCACACTAAGACAACGCGTTAAGGCGTTATAGGGTGGACCGGAGAGGCGCCCTTGTATCGGTCCTCTTGCGTGAGAATCAGTAACTCGTAGGTGAGTGTGTATGATAAAAGCGAGAGAGTGAATGGAGAGAATCATGTACCTCAATCAGTGCCCCATAAGAGGGTATTTATAGACTTACAAGTAGGGTTTCCAGGCGCCCTTGTGACGTCAGTCATGTAGCATCCACGACGCGTGAAGGAATATTCAGGTAATTATTTGCTTTGTACGCATCATTCTAATTGGTCCAGAGCTTCATGCAGAATGGTAGTTTGTTAAAGTGGGGACCACTCTGTAGTTGAGCATTTGATGTGAGACGAATGAAGAATGTAAGTAACCTGTGCACAGTTTCCTTTTGGTTCAAGCATTTAGCAAGTCAGATTGTACTTGTGGCTTGCCTTTTTGGTGGCCCATCAATGTTCTTATTGGGTCGCGATTAGCCCGGTTTGGACCTGGTGAATAGATTTGATATCTATCATCTTCATATATCTTGACTAGCTTAAAAACTCATGTATCAAACATGTAAAATAAAATAAAAACGGAGAAATTTAAAGTAAATACATAACTATAATTTAATTTATGCATTTTGTTTAATAAAAGAAGACGAATTAAGTTACTTATTTATTATATGTATAAAAGATTATTTATTTTAAATTTATATTTATATGAGAATGGAGGTATTGTTGTTCATTTATGAACACAAAAATCATTACACTCATATGTTATAATTGTACTGGTTTGGTTCATTATTTTATAATACGTTGTTATACTATATAATCGTATTGTTATAATTGCGTAAGAGTAATGGTAAAACAACAACTCTTTACGGGTAAAACAACATGGTTATAAATGAAAAAATGACCTATTTTTCACATAGTAATTATATTTTTCTGAAATATGTACGTATGTTATTTTTAAAAATTATAACAATATTATAGTTATATTAAAGATAAAAGTTACTCCAACAGCTTAAAAAAGCTGGACAACGGCTTCTAAAAGTTATATAATGTCGTTTAAAAATTATATATCGTCGTCTAAAAGTGTTAATTACGTTTAAAAGTGATGCAAATTGAAGAGAAAAAAAAACAACATTTATGGGTTGTTGGACTATATGTAGTCATAAACCTCTCTCTTGAGGTTATTCATCACGTGGATGCTAACTCATCAATGGGGGTTAGTAATAACCCATCATAATCCCATCTAAGGGGAGGGGGTATGGTTGTGGCATGGCTTGGAGAAACCATGCACACCAACCAATCATCATCGGCCATGTCAAATTTAGTGTTTTTGAAGCCATGCCAAGCCACACCACATGGTATGGTTGTGGTGTGGCTTGGAGAAGCCACCGAAAATTTAGTTTTTTTCTTTTTTTTAACAACTTTTAATAAACAACTTTTATAAAAAAAACAAACCACTAATATTAGGAAATTAAACGATACAATACTTTGAAATTAAAAAAAAAAGACGACTACAATTTAAAAAAAAAAACAACTAAAAGTTGCAATCCCATCCGTATTCCTCCGCGATTTCTCGTTTTGTTCAAGAACAAGCGGTAGGAATTGAGGATCAACATCATTATGCGGTTTCATAAATATCTCGAGATCACGTGCTTTTTTCTCTTGTCGTTCACGTGCTTGTTTGAACTCGATCACTCGACGTTGAGCCTCCATTGTAGTTTTCACCGCATCGTACATCGCTTGCTTCTTTCTAAAGGTTTCGTCCCGAAGCTTTGCCTTAAGCTCCCTTTCTTTGATCCAATTGGTTTGAAAATCCGACATCATTTCCAACGCCTTTTCCGATGCCGAACTCCTTGCGGTGGACGAAGAGTCGCCAACTTCTTTTTCCCTTTATTTTTTGGGTATGTAGGGGTCGAGTCTTCATTTAGATCGGGCAATTGAGTCGACCCAACATCATTTGAAGTTGTGTAGTCCCCCGACTCGGACGTCTTCGTCCTTTTACCCGGTTCCGGTATTTCACCATGTACATTCTCAACCGGAGCCCACTTTGGATGGTCTTTTACCTCGACCCAACACCCTAAATGAGCAAACCCATTTTTCTCGTATATTTCTTTATACAAGTTTTGGGCTTTCATCAAAACATCCGCATCTGCACTCCCACTTGCCCAATTATTAGTCTATTATAAAAAAATAAACAAGTTAATAAATATATATATATATATATATACATATATCGAGTTAAAAAAATAAATGTTTTTTACTGATTGAATGTAGAGACCATTGAAGTTTGACAATTTCGTATTCAACTTCTTCCACTTTGAGCTTAGTTGGTCCCTAGTTCGTCCACTAGGTGCACCCATCAAACCGTCAAAGTGGGCAAGAACTTTACCCCAAAACGAATCGCGGGATTGTTGATCCGCTTTTTTCCCATCTTCGGTCTAATGGATATAAGATTTTTTCAAATTAATCTCTTCCTCCGACGTCCAAGCTTTACATTTCGCTCTCGTCGGAAATTTACTTTTATTCTTTGTAATAACTTGGACGTCTTCGTTCATCAACTCGATCTCCTCTTCTTCTTCTTCTCCGACTTCTCCTTCAACTTCTTCTTCAACTTCTTCTTCTTCTTCGGATTCGATTTGACGTCTTGGCTCTCGAAATTGTGTGTTTTGGTACATGACGTTAGAGGGGAATTGATGCATTTGAGAAGAATGTGGTGGATATAACTCCCCTAGAACCCCATAACGTCCGGATAGGAGATCTATGTACGATTGTTGAGAAGGATGTGGTGTGAAAAAAGCCGGTTGTGATTGGTGTGGAGGATTTGCGTTGGAGGGTTGACTGGTATTTCGAACCTTCAGTTTGTATTTTTTGGTGGGAGCGGTGGATTTTTTCGTGGTAGCGGGTGATTTTTTCTTTGATCGATCCATGAGTAATATTTTAGAAATTATGTGAAAGAGGTAGAAGATAGGTGAAAGAGGTAGAAGATATGTGAAGAAGATGGGTGTAAAAATGGGGTAGATTTATAGTTGTAAATTGGTAAAAAAGAATAAAAAAAAATTTGGCCGTTGGCGAGCCAACGGTAAAAAAAAAACGGTCGAATAGTGCGGCTCTCCCTGGCTTGGAGGAACCGGTGAAGAAGCAAAATGGGAGCCGTGGGAGGGCAACCGCATCAGGCGGTATCGTTGCCTGGAGGAGCCTGGCGGCTCCCTTGGAGCCATGGATGTGGAGCCGGGACGATACCGCCCCCCCTAATTTATTACCCAAATCATAACTCCCATCTAATTTATTACCCAATTATTAGTATATTGTTAACTAAAACCAATCAAAAAAAGAAAAAAAAGCAAGAAAGCCAATGAGAAAGATGGAAGTGAAGCGTGATAATCTTCACACCTGGGACAAGATTTCCACTCACAGCTCCCCGGGGTGGTGACCGGGGCGCTATGGGCGCCATACGCAAAAAAAATAAAAAAATTATAATAAGTGGGTTTAACACCCATTACACACATCCTTATAAAAACTTACTTTAATTAACATCATCATATCATCACCATTGATTTATTTGTCTTAAATATGAACATCTTTATGCTTAACTGCTCAAGGGATGGTTAAGTGCTTAACCGAGGATTAAAAGATTAGAAGTATAAAATTATAAATTATAGAAAGAAAATGGGACCTTTAATATTTTTAACTTAGAAAATTAAAAAATTGGTGTAAAAATAACAAATTTTTTTAACGATCAACAACCCTGATCTTCGCATGGAGTCTACTGGGCAAACCGAGCTCCCTACAGGAGCCTGAGCTAGCAACAATTGTTGAACCCATTTAAGGAAAACAACATCCGTGTGCGACCAGATAGTAAAAAATGTTGGGCTTAGAGATCGAAATCGTAAACTTTCTTTTCCGAGTCTTCCCCTAATCGTCAGCAACCATTAGAACAAGTCCTAGTGGTTTAAGCAATACATGTATAGCTACACCCGTTAAAAACGTGAAAAGATGAACACGCTTCTAGTAGTTTCTATCTTTTAATTTATTTCAATTTGTGCTGTCATTCCAAAAAAAAAAGTTTCCATCTTTTGACATTTGTTAAATTTTCCATTTCAACTATTCATCGTGTTTGGATATTAAATATAAAGGTAATAAACAATTTACTTGATAGTCTCTCGGGCTGTGTATCACACCGCCATCATTATGGACGGCGAATGTATACTATACTAGTTGGGCTAGAAGCGCGCGTTGCGCGCGACGGTGTTGAAAGGAAATAATGTGTACACCAATTAATCGCAATGGCACAATGCAGTCCATGAATAACACTACAATATTGCATTAGTACATGGATCAAGAAAGAATACATAAAGAAGAAAGCAATAGACTCAGACTTGTACCGGATGGTCATAACAAAGAATAAGCGGGAGACGACATGGCTGCAAAAATCTTACCACTTGTCGCGCCAAGATACGACACCCATCACGCTCAGTTCTTTGAATCCCACTCGAAATACAAAGCATTCCTTGAACCTATGCAACAAATGCACAAAGACAATCATATTCAGGCTATGAACTGTAACAGAAACTGCATAGAAAATGTTAATCGGCCGCATGAGTTAAAGTAGCACCACAAAGCAACTTAAAGCCCCAAATTCTATAACTATCACAATAACAAACTCTAGGCCATATATCGCAAAAAAAACAACAGAAGATTAATAAAAACAAAATCGTAAAACAATGATGGGTACTTGCAAACATCTTGAAAATAACTATGATATCCTCTGATGAACGGAGATTTGCACAAACACCTCATGGACGCTACACAAAAGCACAATGAAACAAAGAAAATCAAACAAACCACAACCTCATTGAGCAAAAAATATCAAACATATAAAAGAAGGGCACCTGTTGACTTCAATCTCCTCTCCTTTGCATCAGGGAAAGAATTGTTCTAAACCTTCTCTGCTTGTTGTTATGCATGTTTATTGGCAAGTGAGAAGGGAAAACATTTACATGTCTATAGCAATAGCCAGAACATTCTAAAAGCCGCAACATAGCGGATTAAATAGCGTTTTACATTTGTCAAAATATTTTGACCTTTTTGAAGTCAAACGCACAACGTAGTAGCACAGTTTGACTTCTAAAAAGTCAACATCCTAAGTTACAGCATTATATAGTCACAAAAGGCTTACTGTCTAACTTTAGGGGTTTACAAATTACAGGTGCATCTATGTTGCGTTCCTACTATTGAGAGTTTTTTATATCTCTCTTATCGAAAGCTTTAGTAGTACTTACCCCTTACATGCTCAAAAAGATGATCCCCTATTATTTCTTTTCATCTGATGGCTACTCATTCTTGGTGGCCGCCTTCTTCTTCTTCTTTTGGTCCCCTTCCTTAGGTTCTATACATGTGCAAGTTACCAAAAAAATACAGATTAATCGTTTGAAATAAAATTAGTTGTGTTAAATTATTGTAAAATATATCTAATCTAAATAAAAAAACACCACCTAAAGAAGCCACAAATACAAACAGAACTGAACACATTATGTCATCATTGTGTGCGTGCATACCATATTTTTCATAACATTATAAAACTCAATTCCACATAATCTTAAATTTAAACAATCAAATACAGCAAACGGGTCAGATCAAAAGTTTTAACTAAAAGGAAAACCTGTCAAATGGGTTGAAATCCAAAATATTTATTAATCCATACAACCTTCTAATAATTTTATTCAAACATTTGGGCTAGGATATAAAAGTTTGGGTTTTTACCATCATAGTATTTACTTAACAGAATATAAAAGTTTAAATTGGGTGCTTCTAAAGCATCTTCTAACTTCAATGTCTAACCCCATTTTTGTACCTTCGATTTACATTTGTATCACATTCAAATCACCATTTTTGGTAAATAAATTTACCCAAAAGAATGTTGGAAAGTCAAAACGGGGAAGTACCTGATTTGTTCATAGGCCTATAACGACACCATGGTCCGTAAATTCTGTCACAACTCGAACAGTCTTTCTCTGTTCATAACGCATGTACCAAGACCATCAACCACCTGCAGATATATTCAATTTTCATTTTGATAGTGATCTGAACTTGTTTACTGGCTGGTCGACAACATTACATATATATGTATAAGCCTAGTACAAAATAAACAATGTTCAGAGGATGTAAAATCTATGACCCAACATCAGATACTATGATTTTGAAAATGACAAACCAACCCGAATTCTTTTATATTTTGCAATATGTAACTATACATATGTAACTACATATTATTGTAAAATATAAAAGAATATGTATAAATAATAAAGATCAAACTACCAGTTTCAAGTTTTAAACTGAATCGAATAGTTCAATTGTTAAACCAAATTGTGAATTGGCCTTTTTAGGATCTTTATATTGTTAAACCAATCTACAAAATGGATTTTAGGATCTTTGGTCAAACCTAGTTGTTGACTTGTTTCTGTTTGAGCTTGAGCTATTCAGTTGATTTATAAACCGTGAAAGCAAACAGTGAGCTAAATCTTTAGGATCTTAAACTGGTCAAAGAATGTGCTAATGTGCTTCTGTTTGAGCTGTACTGTTGTTTTTAATGGTTCTTAACACACGTGGAAAGATATAGGAATTGAATGGATCACTGATTTGTTATTTACCTTAATTTATTACTTCTCTTTGGATAGTTTGTAAAGGGACTAAGGGAGTAAGATTCCTAATCAACCTAATCACCTGGTGAAGCAGATTAAAAGCAAATTAACGACGAACTATTTTTATTCCACACCGTTTACACCTCTATCATTCAATAATTAGACACTGAAATTTGCAAATTTATGTTTGATAACTCTCATCTATAAATTTCATGTTTGATTTAACATAATCGTACATCCCCACCACAACCTCCATAGCAAAAACCCTAGGAAAAAAAAGAGAAATATAACAACTTACCCATTTACCAATTCATAGCCAAGCAATTGTTTTACCCGATAAAGAACACGGAGGCATTTCTCTTAAACGTGAGAAGCAGATCGATAAGCTTGATGATGGGAGAACAGGAAAGTGAAGTAGAAATGGTCTGGAAGAGTAATCAACTACAAAGGAGGGGAGATCAGGTATGGAAAGGTACCGTGTTTACGTCTATAATATAATCAAGGATGAAAGGGCAGGTGAAGAAAAGGGGATAAGCACGTGGAGTGGATACTGAGTAAAAGACTTGTACCATGCGTTTGGTAAAGATTATCATGACCAAGAAAAATGACATAAATACTATTCATCAAGTTACTATTCATCAAGTTTAAAATTGTTATATAGTTATTCCACACCGTTTACACCTCTATCATTCAATAATTAGACACTGAAATTTGCAAATTTATGTTTGATAACTCTCATCTATAAATTTCATGTTTGATTTAACATAATCGTACATCCCCACCACAACCTCCATAGCAAAAACCCTAGGAAAAAAAAGAGAAATATAACAACTTACCCATTTACCAATTCATAGCCAAGCAATTGTTTTACCCGATAAAGAACACGGAGGCATTTCTCTTAAACGTGAGAAGCAGATCGATAAGCTTGATGATGGGAGAACAGGAAAGTGAAGTAGAAATGGTCTGGAAGAGTAATCAACTACAAAGGAGGGGAGATCAGGTATGGAAAGGTACCGTGTTTACGTCTATAATATAATCAAGGATGGAAGGGCAGGTGAAGAAAAGGGGATAAGCACGTGGAGTGGATACTGAGTAAAAGACTTGTACCATGCGTTTGGTAAAGATTATCATGACCAAGAAAAATGACATAAATACTATTCATCAAGTTACTATTCATCAAGTTTAAAATTGTTATATAGTTATTCCACACCGTTTACACCTCTATCATTCAATAATTAGACACTGAAATTTGCAAATTTATGTTTGATAACTCTCATCTATAAATTTCATGTTTGATTTAACATAATCGTACATCCCCACCACAACCTCCATAGCAAAAACCCTAGGAAAAAAAAGAGAAATATAACAACTTACCCATTTACCAATTCATAGCCAAGCAATTGTTTTACCCGATAAAGAACACGGAGGCATTTCTCTTAAACGTGAGAAGCAGATCGATAAGCTTGATGATGGGAGAACAGGAAAGTGAAGTAGAAATGGTCTGGAAGAGTAATCAACTACAAAGGAGGGGAGATCAGGTATGGAAAGGTACCGTGTTTACGTCTATAATATAATCAAGGATGGAAGGGCAGGTGAAGAAAAGGGGATAAGCACGTGGAGTGGATACTGAGTAAAAGACTTGTACCATGCGTTTGGTAAAGATTATCATGACCAAGAAAAATGACATAAATACTATTCATCAAGTTTAAAATTGTTATATAGGTAAATAACCTAACTAAATAAAAATAAAATAATAAAGTTGTCTAAGTATTTTTCAATATTCAAAACTAGAAAAAACAACTATAAAAAGTTAATTATACCTTTTTCTTTATACCGTAAAAAATAGATTGCTTTTATAACTATTAAAAATGTTTATCTTACTTGGTCAAACAAAATTGTGACTACTTACTTTACTTTTGACGAACAATATAAAAAGAAATCTTTTAATTTTATGTAAGTTTTTAGAGGTTTTAACTTTTTTAATAGCTAAATCGTCACATCGATATTTTATATATTTTATCACAAACCCGTCCCCTAAGCTTTTAAAGATTTATCAATTTCAATTATTAAGATAATATGATTGTGGATATCAAGCAATAATAAAAACGAAAAGTAACAGACGATCCTTGGATCACAACTCTCGTATATTTTATAAAATCAGAAAAATTATAAAACCTAAACAAAATACAACTGATAAATCTATTATAACTTAATATTATATTCAAATGTAATATAATTGTATTATTATATTACTTATTTTATTGTGTTTTATTATCAATGCATGGTGTACAAGTCGTTTATGCAGATCATGTGTGTGTGGCTGTGAGTCTTTAGCGTGTAAAACCTGGCAAGACTTTCATCTACTCTACCAAATCCGATCACTTTTCTCAACTTCATCTGCAGGCTCCACAAGGCTACACAAAATGCCTCCTCCGATCCATCGTCCTCCTTCGCTCTCAAGTCGGAGGCCGGCACCTGCAGTACCACCATCGGCGACGCTGACTCGAAGGTTTTCTTCCCGTCACTCCACCATCTCACGTCGCCGCTGCCGGCGAACAACATCACTGAAGGGCAACGTCATTAACTCAGAAGGTCAGATCTGAGGCCTATTTTTGATTTTCTAGGGTTTTTTCTCAGTGAAGGGCTTCGTCATTAAGGTCAGATCTGAAGTCTAATTTTGATATCTAGGGTTTTCTTATGTTCAAATTGTTATAATCGTTTAAGGTTTAGTCATCGGCGTCTGAGAATTGAAGGTTATTGACGACACCAAAGTCAGGGTTGTTCGATTGGATGGAGAAGAAGATGAACTGCCGGAAGAGGGAGAGATCGACGGTGGCGACGGCGACGCCGGTACGCTATCGTTCTCTTCTTCCAGACCGCTACGCTATCCTACCTAATTGAGGGTATTCATCTAGAGTCATAATTTCTCAAAATGCCTTTTGTTAGCTATCTGGATTTCTTTAAAGCGACAACATTTAGGTTTGGGTTTGTTTTTAGGTGCATTTCATTTACTTGCATTCAGTTTTGTACACCAATATTTGCATCGTCTTTATTAGTCTGCTTTGTTTTCTGTCTATGTTGTTTTGGTTACCCGTTACTTAAGATCATCAGCTCCATCAACAACAAAGGTTCCGAGGATCTTAAGATCATTGACGATGTTTATGATAATGATCCCTCTGCGCCATCAATAACAAAGGTCAGCTTCCGTGCCGCCTTGCTATGTATGAGGTTCTGTAGGCAACTGCCAAATTAATTTATCTTTGATGTAAATATGGTTGCTTAATTTATTAGTTTGCTGATTGATTTATGTCAGCTGCCTAGGATTCTTAATGATTAGGATCGGCTTTGAATGCTACTACTGTCTAACTACGCTGCCAAGCCCACTTTGCAATAGCTTTCAGACATCTCTAGCAACCTGAATTTACCAGGTTTGACCCACATTGGGTGAGAAAACATGGTCTTTTAATAGTTCTCTGTCATGTTCCAACTGAGTTTTGAAATTGCAGAGTCCCATCGGCAAGAAATAAGTTATGTGATTTGATCAAGAAATAGAAGAAATTTGTCATGGAGAAGGATAAAGACCCATTAGTATTTTATTTGTATTTGGGACCCAAAGATCATTAGGGCCTTCAATAGCATTTTCTAAAACAAAATCAAGTTCAAACTAGGATGTGTTTTATTTATTGGACTTATCTTTTGTTAAAGTTTACCTTTCTTAATTAATGTTTACCATCTAGGATATGGAAAATTCAGATTAGTCCACTTATAGGGTTGATTCTTAAATACTCCTATAAGTATATCAGTTTTTATTTTGTTATTATTAATATTAAATTTTTTTTTTGATTTTTTGAAACCTTAGAGAAAGCACAATTTGGGATTCCCTTAAATTCTTTGAGTTAGTTTGTAAACATCAGCTATTTCACTTATTGCTGATCTATTAGTTTTCAGATTTGCACCACTAATAATTAACAATATCATATTGTTTTTAGATGCGAAGAAGAACATAAGCACCCGTTCAGCAAGATGGAGATGGCTTCAATTTAGATTTTACATGCTGTTGGGGGGGCTGCTAATAACTAATTGGTACCTGCAAATTAAAATCAAGATGGAGATGAAGATGGCTTCGATTTAGAGATTAGAGGTCGAAGGAGCCAGAAGTGTTACCTGCCGTGGCTCGATGATGATGATGATGATGATGATGATGATGATGATGATGAAGGGTGCGATGAAGATGAAGATGGTAGCACCGCGAGGTTGATGAGCAAAGCATGGTGCATGGTAAGTGTTTTGTCAAATTAAGTTAATTGCACCAGTGTGATTGTTAATGTCTTATTGTTAAGTTCTAAGAAAAGTTGTATGTTTGATTCTACTTTTCGTACACATGATTGGGCTTTCAAACTGTCTCTGCCATATGTTTGTGATAATGCATGTTAGCGGCCTATTTGGTTAGAAATGTCTATTCACATAACTGTTCCATATGTAAGCTATGTTAGCTGCTTCATCCACTTTCAAACCTACTTTTGTACCATATATTTGGCTACCAAGAAATCTTCTATATCTTATTAACTTAGTTACCTATGTTTAGATTTATACACATATCATGTATTATAATTAAGTATACGAGATAGATTTGCTTCAACAGCATGGTTCTTTCATACTAAACACCCATTATAAGGCAAACTACACATATCTCCAAAAACGCACAGCCCAACACATAGCTTCAACGCAAGCGGTTCTCCAACAACTTGCCATACAATCGCACCGCCCGCGTAGCGGCGGTCAAAACATCTTGTTACAATTAGTCCTGAACTCGTATTTATACTAACTAAACCCTTAGAAAACAAATAACTTACTTAAAATAGAAAATCAAATAATCAATTATATAATCCAATATAAACATACCTAATAAAAATATGCTAATTAACCCCTAACAAAAAATAATTATAAGATTAGTTCAACAATATTAGAGTAAAAGTAATACTCTCACTGGGCTCCTTCGGTGGTGAGTTTGGTGAGCTTGGGAACACCAAAATCCACCCCATTTCACCGAGCTCGATGAGCTCCTTCGGTGGATTTTCACCGAGACAACACCAAATTTCACCAAATCAACGTCTCTCTCTCTAATTTTTGTATTATTTAATATTAAAAAAATGTTTAGTGGGGTGAGGTGGGTATTATTTAGATAAAGTATAAGAAGTTTGGGATGATGATGTGATAAAAAAATTTTGATGTCTTAGATGTGAATATTACTCTAACATTAACCGGTAGAAAAACTTAACAACAAAAGCACCACCACACATTTACTTTATAAAATTTGAGCCCATAACCTTTTTAATTGGAAAACACCTTTTAGCATGAAACTATCATTGCAAGTACATATTAACCACTAGAGGTGCATAAACTATTATTATTTTTTTTAAATGGTTTCGGTTTGGTCAACATAACATAAAGTCAAACCGATTATGGGTGAAAATATATCAAACCAGTATAAATCGGTTCATACCAGCTTGTAACTGATTAATCGGTTTGTAACAGGTTGGAATCAGTTTTTTTTTTCTTGTAACCGGTTTGCGAAAAACTAGTTATGAAACTTGGAATGTCAAACATGTTTGAAACCAACAATTAGATTTAAAAACATGACAGGTTTCTCATTAACCGCTTTTTTTAAAACCGGTTTCGAATTCAGTGGCGGACCTAGGCACAAGCCTAGGGGTTCGCCCGACACCCATGAAATTTTTTGGCGCTCTAGTATTTTTAGTATTTTTTCAATTTTTATGAACCGAACACCAAGATACTTGGTGACCGAACCCCATTAAAAAAAGATCCTGGATTCGTCACTGGTTTCGATCCCTACCTGCTTTTCTTCTCACCTATATAAACCGTTAAACTAATTCCTTTTCTTTGTTAAGGATCTAAAAATGCAAATATCAAGTTGTGATACGTAGGTTTCAAAATTAAATGGATGGATAGGGATTGCTTGGTGGTAGTTGAACAAGACAGGGTGGCGAACCGGCTTTGGCGGTGCGAGTTGGCGTTTGATGGTGCACTGCACACGTGGGTGGCTACCATCGCCTCGATCAACCAACTAGATATAATTGGTGTCCATTAGCCGCCGGATATAGCTTCTCCAGCTCCAAACATTTCATACGTATTTTAACTTAACTAGTTAGTAGTTACGCTACGTTTCAAGAAAAAGGTTACGTCTCAAGAGTAAGTCTGTTTAAAAAAATATTTATATTATTTAATACCAAAACAATTACAGTTTAAAAAAAACATTGAAAAGTTACTTTAAAGGAGAAATCAGAAGTAATAAAACATTAGTGGGATTAGAGAACCATAGTTTAGCCAAAAAAAAAAATCATAAAATCATTGTGTTTGTCGCCCATATATTTTTCAAATTAGTGCATATATTATATAACTAAAACTAAAAAAGCTGAAAAAGTGAAGAAAATAAAATAAATTGGAGTGAATAAGTCCCGAACTTAAACCACTTAGTGTTTCACATATCATTGAACATTATAGTAACTGTAGATGAGAAATAGTACAAAAAAAGGAGCGAAGAATTAAAAAAACTGGACATGTAGGCCTCAAACCTGAGGCTTTATAAAAAATAAAAAGAATTACATTAAAATCACATATGTTTGACATCTTGGATAAATAATAATAATAATAATAATAATGATGATAATAATAATAATAATAATAATAATAATAATAATAATAATAATAATAATAATAATAATAATAATAATAATAATAGGGAAAAGGACGAAAATGTCCTTTTTGACCAAGTGTGGACCAAAATGTCCCCTGTATGGTCGTCAATGTCCACCTCTACGGTCGTCACGACCGTGAAGGAATAAACCAATCAAAAACTGACACAGCAATATATATGGGCGCCAAATCCTTGTGTATGGTCGCCACGACCATACACTAACTTCTTGGCAACAGTACTTTTATTCCTTTTACAGACAGTCGTGGACGACCGCCTGCAACGGTCGTTCCGACCGTAAATTAAAAAATTATTTTTTTATTTTTTATTTTCTATGGTCGTGATCAGAACAGTATAGACGTTGCGACCGTAGATGAAGCCCAGGCCGAAGACCAGGCCCAAATTTTTTATTTTTCAAACAATTTTTTTCTCACGGGCATGGCGACCATACTCGACAGACGTGACGACCGTTCGTAGAGCAATCTAATCAGTCAGTGCACGACGGGCGTAACGACCGCACTCGACAAACGTGGCGACCTTTTTAATTTTTTTTTGTTAATACTACACAAATGACTTAACTTATAACACACTATAATTTATTGCAAGCAATGCTCACTATAATTTATTGCAAGCAATTAAAACGGAAAAAGAAAAAAAAAACTAAGAAATGTCTTTTTCCGTTTTTCCTTGGAATATAAATCTCCATATTTGTTGGGCTTCGTTTGACTTGGGCCTTAAAAAAAATACACTAGCGACGGTCGCCACACCTGTATATTCAGTCGTGGGCGACTGTTCTGACCGATTAGACTGCTCTACGGACGGTCGCCACGTCTGTCGAGTATGGTCGCCACGCCCGTGAGAAAAAATTGTTTGAAAAATAAAAAAATTGGGCCTAGTCTTGGGCCTGGGCTTCATCTGCGGTCGCAACGTCTATACTGTTCTGATCACGACCATAGAAAATAAATAAAAAATAATAATAATTTTTTAATTTACGGTCGGAACGACCGTTGCAGACGGTCGTCCACGACTTTCTGCAAAATGAATAAAAGTACTGTTGCCAAGTTAGTGTATGGTCGTGGCGACCATACACAAGGATTTGGCGCCCATATATATTGATGTGTCAGTTTTTGATTGGTTTATTCATTCACGGTCGTGACGACCGTAGAGGTGGACATTGACGACTATACGGGGGGACATTTTGGTCCACACTTGGTCAAAAAGGACATTTTCGTCCTTTTCCCATTATAATAATAATAATAGCCCTTATTGGAACACGATGACTTCTTTTCTTTTTAGATATAAAGATATAAGAGCCCACTTGTTGTTATGGGGTACTATTTGTAAAAAAACGATATCGTTATAAACAAAAATAATAAAATATACATTTAGAATAAATGAATAGAATTCTTATCGATCTCGTCCAAACTGAAAGTTACAAAAGGAAAAACCCAACCAATTAAAACAAATCAGTTGAGTATTGATCGTAAAGTTCAATATGAATAATAAAAGAAATTTGGGGGGAAAAAGAGAACATAAATGTTTTTTGTGACAACCGTCAAAATCTCAGGTCAACGCTCTACTTTGACTATTTCAT
This sequence comes from Deinandra increscens subsp. villosa, assembly GCA_039602395.1. NCBI lineage: Eukaryota > Viridiplantae > Streptophyta > Magnoliopsida > Asterales > Asteraceae > Deinandra > Deinandra increscens. The sequence continues at coordinate 1,110,090 of JBCNJP010000020.1, read as the reverse complement.
TTTGTTGACGCATTTCATTCCATACTTAATATTTATGTAAATTAGGTCATCATATGCATATGCACGTTCGTTTCACACAGTCACGACCGATTGTCGGTTCACGTTCCGTCAACCCTAGCGTCATCGTGCTAAATAAACACCCGGTAATAATTAAGATTCGGTTAAAAACGACGTGTTGGTTTATATTATTTCGAATAAATAATATGCTCTCATTATGATTTCACGTGAGTTTTATGATTTTCATAACTGTATACCCATTTGCTATACATTCACGACATTTTGCGCATTTTAGAAACTTTCGGTTAACGTCGAGCAAATCCCGAATAAAACTGTCCGTTTCATTTAGAATCATTTTGTTGATTTCTCAGTGGATTTATTTATCTAATTACTTATTTATTTGTTTATAAATCCCGCTCGTTTCGTTCCCGTTTATCTTGTCCAACTCACCCAACCCGCTTATCTGACCCGTCGCACAACCCAATCCTCTATCTCTCCCTCTCTCTCTCTCTCTCCCTTCTCTCTCCCTCTCCCTCTCTCTCTCCCTCCCTCTCCCCCTCCCTGTCTCTCTCCCTCCCTCCCTCTCTCTCTCTCTTTCTCTCCCTCTCTCCCTCTCCCTCCCTCTCCCTCTCTCTCCCTCTCTCTCTCCCTCTCTCTCTCTCCACACATTTTAAGCAAAATACAACCCTATCATCATTTCCCTACACTCGAGCCACTCTACACCGTCACCCTATCATCACCGCCACCCCCCATGCACTAACCCGTTTCACCGCCCAAACCACCCAACCGGCTTCCACCCTTCTCCATATTTAAACCCACCTCAAGACTCACTAAACTCTTTTACCACTCCCTCCCAACTCACAAGCAACCACCCTCACTCTGTTTAGCTTTCTCGGCCGAGCTAACCCAGCCCTCGTCGCCGCTGTTTGAAGCGTTGTCGCCATCGCGTACTTGTCGATGTTGTGTCATCGAGCACCACCAAAGACCACCGCACCTGCCATCTCGCACCATCATAGCCCCGTCTTAGCCAGCCCGATTCCTTGTGAGCATTCTTTTCATTTTCTTTTGTTCTATTATTCATGCATGCAAGTTTCTTGATGATACTTAGCCTCGTTTTATCTGTGTGAACCTGACACATCGTTTTTGTGCTCACCCGAGTACTCTCAACCTTGTTCGATATGATCCATGCATGTTGATTTCCTTTATATATTTCAGTTTTGTTGATGCATGCATGCTTGATCTTGTGCAATAAACTCGTAATGTTTCATGTATGTGGACTTTTGTGTATATATCTTCGGTTTCATTGACGAATATATGCTCGGTTTTATGTTATGGTCACAATAAGTGCATGCATGTTGGGTCTTATGTTCGGAAACGATTTTTGGATGCATGCATGTATTTAGAACTCGGTTTGATGTGTTCTGATATATGCATCTGTAGAATCTGTGTATCTCCAACAATCAGATAGAAGCTCTAGGACGGATTGAAGAGGATATCAGACTACAAAGATGGTTGAATAATGATGGAGAATGTCTTCTTCACTGAAACCTACAAAAACAGCAAACCGTTGTTCTTGGAGCGCAGGACAGGGTGTCCTGCGACCAAGCTCCGACGTGAGAATCAGTATTGGTTCCGGTGAGAGTAAGAAAGGAATGTAGAAGATTAGGGTTTTTGAACTTGTGTATTTACCTGATGATTGATGAGTATTTATACTCATCAATCCTTGTCTTACTCTGGATTGTGCGTCTACCACCGAAAGGTACGATCCATGCTGACGTGGCCGTCCTTGTGTCCCCTTAGTGGAGGCCGTTAGTGGCTGTAACAACGTTGTAGGAATGTTTCTGACACTGTCGTGTGAGCGTTGGTCTGTTGTGCGAACTTCGGTAGGTCGGGTATCGACTGGCCGAAATGAAGCAACCTTTGTTAAGGACTTCGGCGTTTGTAATGGCCGAAGGTATGTACTTATGGATAAGCCTTATGACCTGGCCGAAGTGTGACCTTCATGGAATCACTTCGGCAGGTGACATAGGCGGAGGTTATTGTTGCTTGGTCGACCCTCATGCTTGGTCGACCCTCATATGCTGATGGGTGGGCCGACCTCTGCGTAGCCGAAGTTAACTTCGACTGTGGTGTGTGGTAATGGCGAAGCTTGAAAGAAGATCCTGTGGGGGCGGGACTCAGAAATTCTACCAGGGGGCGATACTTAATACATCCGAGGGGGCGATATGCAATACATATAAATTTTTATACATAAAATTGCGAAAATAAATACTTCTAGACGAAAAACCGAGGGGGCGGTCGCCCCCTCCCGTCCCTTCTAAGCTTCCCCCATGATGTGTGGTCGACCTTATTCGGGTCGACCCTTGTGTGTTGTATTGTTTGTTGAACATACACACGTCATCAGCATCAATTTTTGATGCGAGATTCATAGCTTGGTTTTATTTCGTGCATAAATATTATGCTTTTTGGCGATTTTGTTAGTAAAACCAGAAGGAACCGCAATGACCCGGATGTCACTAGCTAGCCGGCTACGACGCGCGATGATGCTAGCATGCATGTGACATGCATGTCCAGAATACGCCGTGTGGATACACCCGAAGGTGTGCCGGAATCCTTGATGTATATTTTGGTGTTTGGTACTAAATTTAACCCAAATAATCTTACGAACCAATAGAAAGTTGCCAAGTGTCACATAAGACATATCAACTCGGAAAGAAAAACTAAAACTCTAACCCTCGTATTCCATACCACTAAACCAAGTGGCCACCCTCGTATTCCATACCACTAAACCAAGTGGTCAATTGCAGTCAGTTTCTTGACATAAAATTATTGGTTTTGGCCAATGGCGTCCAGCTCAACTGGTCAGTGACATGCCAACCAGTGATAGGAGACCTGGGGAAACGTAAATTCGATCCTTGAGGCAACCGTGTTTTACAATTAATTTGTCGTGCCTACGGGCAGGCGGGTTAGCGGGTTTTCCCCAAAACTGGTGTCACATTAGGTGCTCTGTATAGTTAAGTTGGGCCAGCTGACGGTGACCTTTTACTATTGGATCACCCCGTACATAAAAAATGAGCAGTTTCCTTTTATTGGCCGTTAAAAAAAATTATTGGTTTTGTTTATTTATTTGTACCATAACTACTGTATTAAAATAAACAAAAAAAAAAATCTACTCTTTCTCCGCAACAAATTAGTAAAGATTGCTGTTTATTAGAACGAATACGTCCACGGATTGATCACCAGTAGCAGTATATGCAAAGATCACAGGCACATGTTACATTACATCTTTACTAATCACTACTGCCTATGAAATTCACTGGAAAGAAAAAACTATGCTAAATCAGAAATAATAAATAGAAAAATAAACAAGATTAATGTTAGTTTCCTAACAATTAAGATGGGTCAGACTGTAATTTCCAACTCGCCATCAAACTCAAAGAAAAGCCATACTTAAGATGCAGGCAGCAGCTACCATAATTTCATGATCACACATACTCTGCTAATCAATCTTTATATCTCTTGTTCGGGTTTTAGTTTCCGTTCTCCGTTTTCAGCATGAAAAGGGATTTTCATATGTGAACTGTTAGTTTCAAATGTCCCTGATGCTGCATTGCCAGCTTGAGGAGCCATGACTGTTGACCTCGGGAAGCCGTTGCTATATGGTTCATGTTGACTTGTAGTTTGACTTGCGTTTCTGTTGTTTTCAACGACTTCCATTTGGCTTCGGATTTGACTTTGAATTCCTGAATCACTTCTGGCCAAGGAAGAGCATTGTGTTTCTGTAGGGTGGAAACAATTCATAGAAGAGTGTTCAGATAATGGAAAACTGGAAAATGAAACAAAAGTCATGGAGCGGAGAGTGTAAATATGAGTGTTTGACCAATTAAAGAAACTAATTTAAAATTTAACAGAAATGATATTTTATGAAAAATGGAGATGATTTTCAAACAAACATACCGAGTAAAGTCTCAGAGAGTCTAGGGAGAATGGGACGAGAGACTTTCCTCTGAAGGGTATATAAGTAATTTTAGAGATGATGTATGAAATTAAAATTAAAATATTTCAAAATAGGTTAAAGGGTATATAGGTCATTTTAATAAGCCTTAAATAATTAGTATAGTTGCATTTGGTATGAAACTCATGATCCAAAACAAACATTAAAAGCTGATTATATAACATTATGCTGTAATGATCAGAAAATCATTTTCAAAACACTATTCCAAAAGCCCCTATTAACTTCTATTTGTGGAAAGTTTTAAAGTTGTAAATACCTAATATTTTGATGTAACCTTACAGAAAATCGGTTTGGGTCCACAGGATTCCTTATCTAGTCAAAGGGTGTTCTAAATATTTAACATAATGTCATAGAATTATAGCATACGAACAATAGATAATTTTATATATGATATATCCGCTAAAACTTGAATAATGTCAGTTACCCAACAAAATACCATAATATTATATATGCCTATACCTATTTTCATATTTTTTCCATAAATTGTATGGGAAAAACAGAAGGGCATATTAATCATATTAAAATTAATACTTAATAGAAAGGGTAACTATAAAGTTTTAAGTGCAATGAATGGGTATTTTTATATTAATTTTTTTGGTTGGGTAAATATGACATTATTACAGGTTTTTACAGGTATATATGTGAAAGAGGCCCCAAAAAAGAAATAGAAACCTGCCTTTTAATTCTCCAAAAGTAATGAGCCTGTTCAGGCAATCCCGAAAGGTTGATAAGACAGCCTTCTCCTGTGCAGCATAGGTTTCGGTCACTACTTGACCATTGGGCAACTGAGAATGAACACTCGTGCCGTTGGGCCCCAGCCCAAAACCATTAGAAGTTGAAGTGGTGAACATTGTATCTTGTTCGTCACACATTAAAGCTAAGGTTCCAGGAGACATGGGCCTCCCTTTTGAACCATCTGAGGTAGAATCATCTGGGCTAGTTTTATCAGCCTGAGCTCCACCATCTCCCACCGGTTTCTCAGTGTCAGGTCCTTTCTGGTTTTGCATTTGGTCCTTAAGTGTTGATGCATTGGTTCCTTCCCTCTGATCATCTGTGTTTCACAAATAAGTAAGGCATATCATGATCTTTTTTTATAAAAGTTATATAGGAGGTTGTAAGCATTTGAATACACTATGGGCAAGTTCCGACACATTTCATTCTCAACTCTATTAGACCCATTGATGATAAAATATAACATATATCCTTGGTTTTATAAGGTGTGTGGTGCACCGATGCATTTTGATCCTAAAAGTCGATGTGTGATGGTAATGTGCACGCATCACGCATGTCATGGATTCGTTAATAAAATAAAAACTAAAGAAACTTAAGATAACATTTTAAATGTTGCTGGTCTCTTGGACCATTGGCATTTTATCCCCACCCAAACGGTGAGGGTTCAAGATAGGTTGATTTTAAGAGTAGGACTAGGGATTAAGGGGTGTTTGTGTGTTTGCCGTTCAAAAGATATATATTTTTTAAATTGTTAACCTTAAACGTATGTCAGGCGTTAGTATTAAAGAAAAATACTAAAGTAGTTTAATTTGTTCAATTACTCAAACCCATTGCTCAGTCGATGGTTGGTCAGATTTGTTCAGTCAGAAAAAACTCAGAATCATTCAATCGATGGTGTGATTTGTTCAAATAGTGGTCAACTGCAGAAGGTGCGTATCAGACAGCCATCAGCCGCATCACATGCGCATCAATCACATCGTATCAACCGGGTCTGCAACAAAGCGATCTTATCACCGCATCATGCGGATCACAAATTATGCTCTCCTGATGTGTGCATTTTTAAAACCAAGCCTACATTGACCAATTTCCAGGTAAATGGGTCAATTTGCTACCTCTAGCCTCATGAGCTTCATTCTAGACCTACTTTTCCCAAAGAGTAAATGTGGCTTGTTCCTCTTGATACCAAGAACATTAGGGTTTAATAAAAAAAACCGTTTTCATACCAACTCATTGTTAGAAAATCATAAGTTTCTGAAGATATGCAATTTTGGGAAAATAGTTTTGATGAAGTTAGGTTAGTCAAAAAAATCTTGTAAGCAACAAAGAGTCATATGCTAACAAAGAAGAATGTTACACGCCATTCAATTAAGAGCGTCATGAAATGTTGTGTTTACCTACAGTCCTCCTGGCAGATTCATTTGCATATACAACCAAAATAGAACAAAGCTCCTTCATATCTTCTGGTCGGATAAGATCTGCTAAAAGAGACCTTCACATAATCGACTAGTTAGCTTCAAAAGTATTTGAATGATACATTGTTGAGGCAATATGACTCATTTATTTTTTAATCCATTTGGGTCGTATTTTATTTATAATGAGTAAAAATAGAAAATCTAATTATGAGTGGTTATGTCAAATGGGTTAAATAACAAAAAATATTATTGTAAATATAGCTTTTGCAATCATACTTGGCACATTAATTACTATAAAATTACTATAATTATTTAACAGGACCGGAACTGTTTGAAGTGAACCCAGACCGGCTCATTTCAATCCAGAGCTGTTTTGACCCGCTACCAAATCCACCTTATCCTTCCATTTACCACCCCCACCCCCCCCCCCCCACCCCACCCCCCACCCCCGGTAACACATGGTAACAGAAAAGATTTTACAACCTGTACCTGTATGTAAGTTTTGAAGTGCCTACCGGTGTCGCGTTAGCAACACGTGGCCCAGGAACAGGAGACAACGAAGAGGAAGGAGCAGACGTTTTGATGTGATTTGTCTGTTAAATAACAAAACAAATTTGAAGTTACAGTCAAAGTCAACTATTTAACAATTGAAATGCTTAATACCTGTTGAAATTGTCCAAGCCTATGAATTGATGAATCTTTTTCTAAAGGCACTCCAAAGAATAGTTCTTGGGCCTTTCTCTTCCTGGAGACTGGTGGAGAACCATAACCAGAGGATCCTATAGCACCGGTGATGGCGGCATTTGCAGCCTGCTGAAGATATGCAATATTATTGGCTGAATCTCCATGAAAAAGGGCCTGCCGCTCATCACTTCCTTCAAAATTCTTGCAGTCCATGCATTTACAGTTTTCTGAGCAGAGAATGTTTGCTTGGAAACACTCACAGTATTTCTTTAAGCATCCTGATTTTTTGCAATGACATCCTTTGTTATGTTTTCCCAATACAACAACTTCCCCAGCTTCTTCCTGAAGTATAAAAAATTCCAAAAACGAGCAAAATGCATAAGATGAATCGAATACCAATTTCCCCAGCCATTTACATGTATTATCCAACATCACATGAAAATTGCAACATTTTACAGCACATATTTTAAAGAAAATAGCCAGGTACTAAGAAAAAGAGTCTTAGTTAGATTCCCTTCAATAACATGATTTCTAAGTAATGATGCGAATGAGCAGGTAAGAAACTTTCCAAGAATGAGACATGCTTAAAATTTCACATTTATGTGACAAAAAGACCATAGGAAAGGTTTCTATAAAGAGCTTAAAATAATGGAACTACTATTGATTGTATATTTTCTTACTTGATATAAAGATGGCAAAATGGGTGATGTGAGTAGCAAGTCAAAACAGGTTTGGGATGAAACCAGTTGATGTATGGGTCGGGTACACATGAACATTTTTTTGTCATTTTTATAAATAGTATATATGATTGTAGAATCTATGTTATTAGTTATTACAATAATAAAAATGTTTTAATAAAGCAATTTTTAAGGCTGTAAGAATTAAAAATACACTTCATGCGGCGTTCATGACATTTGACAGGTTTCCATCTTAGCTAAAAACATAAATTGACACATCAAGGATAAAGGATAACCCAAAATGACATGTTCACGAGTAAATAGGTTAAAATTTCCAACTCAAGTTGAGATGCAGTACTCAGTCATGGAAAGCAAGTAGAATTAACTGACTAATCACTCATCATATAGCAAAAGTTTAAACAACATAACAAATACTTTTTTAGATATTATGCACAATCTCCTATGTATATGTAATTAATGGCAATCACATTGATGCAACTTTTTGAATTGTCAATCATGAAGCATTGGCTTTGCAACAAATTGCCATGGAAATATGAATGGCATAGCCTATCTGTGGGCTTTCAAGGGTAGGTTTGTAAATTGAGTAACAACTCACCCTGCTATCACGATTTCCATGGGGACTGCTAGCGATTTTAGGCCTGAATGCATTTGGGTTGCGTTCCAAAGTAGTTTCAACAGCCTCTCTTCTGGCTGGCTCGTTTTCAACATTGTTATGACAGTTTACACAGTTGCAACCATCACAGTATACTCCAGACGCAAAACATTCACAATATCTGACCACAACATGATAAAAATGTACGCCATCAGAACTTGTCAATTCATCAGGGACACAGTTGAGATCTATAATTTTATGGTTCATTAAGCAGGTAAAAATTAAAGGATTTACTTACAACTTCAAGCATCGTGAGTGTTTGCAGTTGCATTGCTTTTGCTTCTTTGGAGTACCATCCTTCATTTCAACATTCTGTCTTGGTCGTGCTTTTGGGGATTCAATTTTTCTGAAACGGCAAAATAGTGATTTTTACTATAATGAATAGACCATGCCAAGGCTTTCTTGTGGCAGAAAGTGTGTATTGACAAGATTGAAAGACAGGCTATGAGTTAGATGCCAATATATAGTTCATAACGTAGATAATATTTTTACATTGTTCACAAAATAATGCCTTGTTGAATGCACAAAAATCAGGATACCATCATTCCCAATAACACAGTATTGGATGATGTACAAACTTAAGAAAAAGGTGCATTTATGATTCACCTTCAAAAGGGAACTAGTCAAAAAAAGAAATGGAAAGATTTTTATCATTTGAGAAGTTATTTTTTTATATACAATTAGCAAAACTAATGCCTTCTCCCCTCTGTGTGCACTGTGCAGTGACCCGATGGCCACAAGGAAAACAGTTTCACATGGACTGTTGCAATGTTATATATAGTTAGATATAAAATTCAGCCAAAGAAGTTTTAGCTTCTAAAAATAAAAATAACACACAACAAGATATAAGTCCAGTATTGCTTAATAATCTTACCTTAAACAACAGCCATAAGCTCACAACATTCACAACCTAAACTGGTGCCCTCGTTGATAGTTCGAACAGCACGAAAAGGAAACAACTTTCATATCATACTAGTTTTTAAAGGTAGTAGTATTTAAAAATTTTAACCCAAATAGTCCAGAGTCTAATCATAGAAACCTCTCTACAATTACCTAAACTTTGGCTCAACAGATGACACCACAAGTAGCTGATAGCAGCCTGATCCCTATGATATACAAGTGTCAAGCCTTGCCCACTAGGTCAACCCTTGGGATCACATAGCATACTAGGCATCATCAATAGCAACTATCAGGTTCTATATCAGCACGTATATAATATCCTGACCCCATGGACTTACTACAAAGCATCTTACAAATATGCTAACATTGTGTATCAGTTTAAGATTCATAAATGAGATACGCTCGCACATGATAGAATGCCAGGATCAGAAACCGTGTATCTCCACTTTATTCATTACTAACCATTATAAAACCCTGGCGCCAAATGCCGTTGCTTTTGTTCAAAAACAGTTTGATCATTTACAATTTTACATTACAAAATCCTAATGCCAACATGATGTTGCTTTTGGTCAAAAACAGTGTGTTTATTTACATTATCACCTCCATTCTCCGTTTATGATATTATACACCTTATATGAATCCTCCTCAGATTAAGACATGAATTTCATTACTACTTGCATCATACAGTTTGTAACTTCTTTTTAATAGAGACAGAGAGGATGTTTTATGCATAACCGATTTGGGATTACGTAGCAAACTTCACATCACTATTATACTATTTCCGGTTCTTATGATAAATTTCAATGTAGCATGTAGTCCCAAAACCATTTAAAATCTGTATAACTTCATGTCCTAAGGTTTGAAATGCATAGATGAAAGCATAGCTTGTATTATGGAGCATACAGAGTATATCATACATAAACAGCTAGCTGCATATTTGTCCACGCATTGTAGTTTTCTAGTCTAAACAGCTTAACAGCATTGACTACCTAAGGTGTCAGAACAGTTAATCTTACATAAAGAATGCCAGGCACTCATCACAATCAAAATCAAAATCAAAATCATTGACCTAAAGAACATCAATTTCCAAAGAATGCTCACAATTTAATATTTAAAAATTTACAATTCTTTTAAGAAGATTTGAACTTTATAAAAATATCCTTAAATTTTAACTTTGAATCTATAGTTCTATACCAATAGCCCTTCTAATTCAAATTAATAAAAAAATAAAAAGCCATTAATTAGTTTTATTCAGAATACTCACACAGGCCTTATAGGTGGTTGTTGAAGAGTGGTTGTAACATGAGACTGCTGCATCGACGCCACCATCTGTAACGGATGCGGTTGTTGCATCTGTGCCGCCACCGGCCGCTGAATATGCTCCGGCAAACCAACGGTAGTCGCCGTAACCGATGCACTACCACCAACACTATTGAAATCCAGCTGGCGCGCGAGCTTCTTTGCCGCCGGAAAATCCGTCGATGTCTCCGCCGCCGCCTCCGTTTTAGTATTTTTCGGAGGGAAATTCAAATCCCCTCCGCCTTCATCCTTCTGCATACTTATCTATCCGAATTTCAAATTCCCTTCCGGATAGATATTTAGGAAGAGAACAATCGGCAATCAGATTTCAGCGATAAATCTCCCAATTCGACGTCGAATCAACGATATTGGAACAAAAAAAAATCATCGAAAGCGTTTATCACTCAACTCCAATAGCTCAGATTCACACCTTGAAATTCGTCGAACAATTTGGATCAAATCAACAGAGCGTCGATCGAGGGGACGTCGAGAGGGCATACGACGGCGGTAATTGTGATCGGAGGCGATTAATTTGGATTGACGAATGAAAAAATCGAAAAGGGGGAAAAAGAGGAGGAGCAAAATAGAAGAGAGAGGCTTCGCTTCTTCTTTTTGTTGTTCCTCCCTCTCTTGAGGTTTTGAAATTCAATTTTTGTAAATATTGGACGGTAAGATGAGGTCGCCGTATTCTAATCCAATGGTTGAGATTGGGACGTGTGATCTGACGGTTATGATTTGTAGCGGAGTCAATGGGGGATTTTTGATATGGCTCAAGTCTACAACGCAAAATCAAAATATATATACGTTTTTTTGGATCCGATAATAACAAATCTTTGTGTTTTTAAAAATCCTAGTAACCAAATTTTTTTAATGGCTTTTGAAACTATACCAAAATTTTCAATACATGAGTGACTTTTTTTTAGAACGGAATTACAACCATCCATACTGGATTTGACACTCTAGGAACCAAAATTCTTTTGGTACTTATTAATCCGCAAATCCGGAAACCATGAAATTTCAAAATGGGTCGAGTTTCACAACCGGATAAAATACAAATGTAACATTACACGTCACCAATTCATTATTATCCTAGTAATAAAAACGTGCAAGAGTAATTTAGTAATTGTGCAATATTCAATTAACAAATACTCAGCGTATGTGTCTAATATCTCGTGATTGTGAGTGATTGGCGTTTAAAAATTATAACACCCTTGTGAAATCGACAATGGCAACCAAAGAAAGAGAAATTAGCAAAAATTACCTGGTGTAAAGGCAACTCGTGTTGTTTTTAAACTTTTTTGGTGCTATATTGTTATTTGCATGCTAACTAGGGATGCTTTTAAATTTTGAAACTTGTTTTGTTCTGTCATGTGATATTTAGGGCTTCTGTAGTTAAAATATGATTTTTTTTTTGTTCACGACTATTATGTAAATCGATACATTGTGTCAATGTTATGTTAGTGTTTATTCATAATATGATCATTGATTACCAGAGTGCCATTAACAACGGGCATTGTGAGAAGGCTATGTTAGGTTGTGTTTGGCGCACTAGCTGAAAAGCTAGCTGCTAGCTGATAAACTATAAGCTAGTTGATAAGCTAGCTGATAAAAATAATGTTTGGTACAAACTAGCTGAAAAGTATAAAATGACATAAAAGTACATGTCATAAATATAAATAAATGTATTCATTTATAAATTAGGGAAGGGTAAAGCTGAAAATATTATAAAAGCTAGTTGAAACGCTATTCCAAGTCTCCAACTAGCTTTTCAAAACTAGCTTATAAGCTAGCTTATAAGCTAGCTGATAAACTAGCTTATGGCGCGTCAAACACGACCTTAATGTTCAAAGTGCTAACTTCTATGTAACAATTCTAGTATGATGACCATTGTTATTTGTGAAACAAGACTATTATGTGAAGTTATAAATTGATAATGTGTTGTTTTCTTATGTCAAAGTGCTATTATCATATAGAAAAGTCTTTTTAATCAAGAATGCTATGTTAAAGTTGTAAGTTGAGGTTGAGCTATTTTTAATGACAAAACAATACTGTTATAATGTCCAAACTTGTATATTTAAACAGGACTATTATTTGAAGTAGTAAATTTGAGACTAGACTATTTTTTTTGATGTGACGGTGTTAGTATGAAAGATTTTTGGTTATGCCATTAGTCCATTACTCGTCAATAAAAAATCATCTAGTACCAAAAATTATAGAAAAGCAAACTAAGGAGGCTGAACATGCCATGAAGGACACATAAGAATTCAACTGTGTTATAAAACGATAATGAATTCAAGCAATTAATGAATAACAATCAATCAATTGAGAAATCAACAGCTTATTATTGATATCGATCAGGATTATATCCAGAGTAGAAAAGGAATTTAACAAGAAAAGAAAACGGAAAGAATTCCCAAAATGAGCTGAGATCGAGTTCTTATTTTGTCCAAACAACCGCTAACAAACCTTTTACATCAGCAACCCCTGAAGAATGTAATTGGACACAATCAGCCCTTCAACTTTCGTAACAGTGATAACTCGTACACAAACTCTTGTACTCCGAATGTTAACAGAATATTAACACACTATGCTGTTGACTAACGTTGACTCGTTGACTTGAACACTATTTCATAACAATCTCCACCATAGTGTTCAAGACAACACTAAATGACACAAGTAATTCAAAAATTGCCACTATAGCAGCTATACATCATCGAATGCCAGGAATCCAATGGATTTACACATCCTAATGTGCATAACTAACTACAAACAATGATGAACTATCTGTGCAATGATTTGGTCACCCAACATTTAATAAATCCAAGCAAAATTTATACTTTGTTAAAGGAAGCACCTTGGTTAACATATCTGATGCATTATCTAATGTATCAACCTCTCCAATTGTCAATTGTTTAGACTTGACAATATATATAATGAAATGTAGTTTGATATTAATATGTTTGGTTCTTTCATGATGAACCTGGTTCTTGGTGAGTTGCACTGCACTTTGATTGTCACAGACAACTATAGCTTCAACAGTTTCATAATCCCAACTCAGATAGAAATCCTTTCAACCATAATTACTCTTTTGTAGCCTCTGTTAATGCAACATACTCAGACTCAGTCGTAGACAAAGCCACAATATGTTGTAAAGAGGCTTTCCAACTCACCAATGAACCATGAACTGTGAAGGCATATACAGTTCTTGACTTTCCACTGTCAAGATCTCTAACAAAATCAGCATCAGCAAAACCCACTAATTCATAATCTTTATGAGAAAATCCTCCTAAAATTAAACCAACCTTCATAGTTCCTTTCAAATACTAAATATCCACTGAACTGCATTCCAGTGATTCTTTCCAGGATTAGATATAAATTTGCTCACCAATGACACAACATATCCTAGATCAGGTCTAGTACATACCATAAGGTGCATCAAACTCCCAACTAAATTTACATAGGGTACCTTTTTCACGTATTCTTCATCATACACATTTTTAAGAGCATCAGTGATAGACAACTTAAAATGAGGAGCTAAAGGCATTGAAACAGACTTACACTGATCCATATGATACAGTTTCAAAATCCTTTCAATATAAGATGATTGAGTCAATTTTAATTCTCTCCTAGCCCTGTCCCTGCTAATTTCTATCCCCAAGATTTTCTTAGCAGGGCCTAATTCTTTCATTTCAAACTCCTTATTTAACCAATCTTTGGTATTATGTATAACAGCCTTATCTTTACATGATATTAGCATATCATCCACATAGAGCAACAAATATATATATATTCACCCTTACTATATTCTTTATAATTGACACAGTGATCATACTCACTTCTAACAAAACCATGTGCAAGTATGTGTTCATCAAATCTTAAGTACCACTGTCTAGGAGACTGTTTAAGTCCATACAATGACTTAAGCAACAAACACACTTGATCTTCTTTACCCTGCACTTCATATCCCTTAGGTTGACTCATATATATTTGTTCATCTAAGTGCCTATGCAAAAAAGCAGTTTTAACATCTAACTGTTCTAATTCATAATTTCTAACAGCAGTCAATGTTAGTATAAGCCTTATAGATGTATGTTTAATTACAGGAGAGAAGATTTCATGATAGTCAATACCTGCCTTCTGAGTAAAACCCTTAGCCACTAATCTTGCTTTACATCTAGGCATCTCTCCAGGAAGACCTTCTTTAACTTTGTATAACCATTTACATGAAACTAATTCTGATCCTTTGGCCTATTCACCACTTTCCAAGTTCCATTCTTATATAAAGAATCCATCTCATCATCCATGGCTCTCACCCATTTTTCTCTATCCACTGAATTCATTGCAGCTTCAAATGAGATAGGACACTAGAACTTTCTTCTTCTGCAACACTAAAAACAAAAGCAAATAAATCATCATTAGTTCTAAATCTAGCAGGTTTAATAATGGGTCTCTTTTCCCTGTTTCTAGTTGATGAATCATCTGAATTGTTGTGATTAGGCTCCACCTGATCATTAGTATCAACATCACCTGGTTCACTGAATTTTTCTTCAGGCTCCACCTCAATTTGCACCTCATGATCTGACTCAACAGTAGTATCCCTTTTGGCTGCAATATCCTTATACAAAGTATCTTCCTTAAACACCACATTTCTGCTCATAATTATCTTAGGACTCCCTTTATTCAGGCACCACAATCTATATCCCTTGACCCCCTCTGGATATCCAAGCATGACACACTTTTGAGCTCTTGGATCTAGTTTACCTTGACTTATATGTGAATATGCCAAACAACCAAACACTCTCAAGTTATCATACCTTATAGGAACTCCAGACCATTTCTCCATAGGTACCATCATCTCAATTGCAGATGAAGGTGACCTATTTATAAGATATACAGCAGTAGAAACTGCTTCAGCCCAAAAATTCTTTGGTAGACCAGAAGAATGTAACATGCAACTTACCTTCTCCATAATAGTTATGTTCATTCTTTCAACCAAGCCATTCTGTTGTGGGGTTCCTGGTATGGTTAAGTGCCTTGATATGCCCTGATTTTTGCAGTAATTATTAAATTCTCTACTGCAAAACTCCAACTCATTATCAGTTCTGAGTTTCTTGACCTTGGTTTCCTTTTGTGATTCAACTAAAGTCTTCCATTCTTTGAACTTACCAAATGCATCAAACTTGTGCTTTAAACTATATACCCACACTCTCCTTGTATAATCATCAATTATGGATAGAAAATACAAAGCTCCACCTAATGAAGCCACTGGTGCAGGTCCCCACAAGTCTGCATGCACATATTCAAGAACTTTAGTGGATGTGTGATTGCCTTTACTGAACTTCACTCTATGAGTTTTTCCCATGACACAATCTTCACAAAACCCAAACTCACAATCTTGTAACCCATCTATGGCCTCTTGTTTTCTCAACTCTCCCATTCCCTAATGACTCATATGCCCTAACCTCTTATGCCACAATAATGTTTGGACTAATGACTTATCCTCAACTGCTGCAACTTCACCATCCTGACCTGAAACACTATCAAGTACATAGATATCATTCCCTCTTCTGGTACCAGTCAAAACAACCATGGACCCTTTTATAACCTTTGCTTTACCTCCTCTCAAACTCACACTATACCCTGCACTTTCAAAAGTACCTAGATATATTAGATTCTTGGCCAATCCAGGAATGTATCAACATTAGTCAACTCCACCTTAGTCCCATTACTGAGCTTTAACATCACATTACCATGCCCTTTAATAATCTGAGGTCTATCATCCCCCAACTTGACTTCACCAAGATTCTCCATCTTTAAACTTTTGAACACTAAACTATTTGGACTCATGTGATAGGAGCACCCAGAATCCATGATCCAAACATCTTTATAACTTTCTTGTGTAATGGCTAAGACCTCAGCACTTTCATATCCATCAGTGCTATCATCATTACTGGGATTACCATAGGATTTAGAACTTGAACCCCTAGAGTTGTTTTCATACTTCTTTTTCTTATCCCTCTCAGGGCACTCTCTTTTTAAAAGTTTTTCTGAGCCACAGATGAAGCATTTCCCTTTGAACTTTGACTTAGATCTGCTTGACATCTTGGGCTTGAAAGATCTGTGATCCGATCTACCTCTTACAACTAGTCCCTCACCTGTCTCCTCATATTGTTCCAACTTTTTGCTTAACTCTCTAGTGTTAAGTGTAGCAAGAACATCAGACATGGACAAATCATCCCTTCCATATATCATTGTATCAACAAAATTTTCATATGCATCAGGTAATGATGTTAACAACAATATTGCTTGATCTTCATCATCTATTTCAATATTAGTATTCTCAAGATCAAGAATAAGTTTGTTAAATTCATCAGTATGACTCTCAAGACTCTTACCTAATGACATTTTAAATGTATACAACTTCTTCTTTAAGTAAAGCCTATTAGCAAGAGACTTTGTCTTGTATTGAGACTCTAATTTAGACCAAATACCTGCAGTTGTTGTTTCTTTTGAGACCTCACGAAGGACTCGATCACCGAGACAAAGAATGATGGAACTGTGTGCTTTGTCAAGGATTTCCCTCTCGGAATCCTCAACCCCCTCTGGTCTACCTGGTTCACTGCGTAATGCTTCGGCCACCCCCTGGTACACTAGAAATGCACGCATCTTCACCCTCCAAAGACTAAAGTCATTCTTGCCATCAAACTTATCGATCTCATACTTCGTCGTCACCATCTCAACCTTGATGAACCTTCAATTACTCACTAGATTGAATTCGAGCCCCAAACCAGGCTCTGATACCACTTGTTATAAAACGAGAATGAATTCAAGCAATTAATGAATAACAATCAATCAATTGAGAAATCAACAGCTTATTATTAATATCGATCAAGATTATATCCAGCGTACAAAAGGAATTTAACAAGAAAAGAAAACGAAAAGAATGCCCAAAATGAGCTGAGATCGAGTTCTTATTCTGTCCAAACAACCGCTAACAAACCATTCACATCAACAATCAAGGCCTGATCGGTTAAATCAAGAACACGATATTGGTGAAAACACAATATTAGGAAAATAACTCAAAACCTTTATTGATTTGTCACGCCTAGGAACCCTAACTTGATCCCTATTTATAAGACTCTCTTGACTTGATAAACAAGTCTTACATAGAATCCTACTACAACTCTAATACAATTAAATAAACATAACTCGTCTAACTAATTAAATAAATTAAACCGACTTGTTTAATTCCACCCCGAACTATACCGACTTGTACAAAACAGTTATGAATTAATCGGGCCAACATTCACCCCCCTAATTCATAACTCGAATTAGAGAGATTCTTCACCCCGATCGTTAACCTCATCTCTAACGTTGCCATCCGTGCTTCTCGAACCCCGTCAACACCCACGTGCCGAGTCTTCAACGCATCCCAAATTTCCTTCGCGGAGTCATACTGGGCAACTTGAAGAACGAGTTCCTCCCGGATGGATTGTAGCAATAAAGCTACGGCCATGTCGTCTTTGGATCGATCCGCACCCGCGACAGGTTCTGATTTGAGTACTTCGAGGATCTTGTGTATCCGAAACACCGCCTTGATATGAACCGTCCACGTATTGTAGTTAGTAGGTCCCAACATCAGACATCGTAACGTCACGTTTTCTTCCTTTAGAACCGCATGGGATCCTCCAGCTTGAACGACGTCGTCTTTAGTCATGATGTACTTACACGGACCTCTCCTGAATGTTACGATAGGTCATTCCAGACAACCTTTTTCGTTGCCCGGAAGTCACGGTCGAGAAGAATGTATTGATCACGTGAGTCACTTCTTGTTCGAAAAATTAGAATCCTGTTGCAATCTTTGAGTCTTGTCACTTTAACTAATTAAATCTTGATCCGTTGTCACCTTTGAGGATTACCGTTTTAATTAATTAAATATCGATCAAAGTGCTGATCAAGATTTTGTTTGTAGAGTAAGACTCACGCAAGCAGGTCTTGTTTGATTACTTAGACTCCTTTGCCTTTCGTTTCTTCCTCCCCAAGATATCCAACTTGACGAACTTGAGTAACAAACAGGATCTCGGCTCAAAGATGCTACTCGAATGCGGATGTTGATCTCTTTAACACTAACAATGACCGTGTTACCGGATTCGGTGGTCCTTGATCCAGCCCTTGTGCGTGACTCGGATTCTCTCGACCTACGGGGTAATCGATGACTTCGATCGTGATGGTAGCTAAATCGCAACTTCCTTGGTTCCCGGAATTGATAAACAAGATCGTTGACTCTTGAAGCTTATAGACGACGGTCTCTTTGATCTTCCTCGGCTATAATCTTTACCCACAGATCTTCTTTGGCCGACTTCGCTCAACCCCTAGATCTTCTTGGTAGAACGAACAACCCTCGATCACTTTCCCGACCATGGCTAGCTTCCTTGCTGATCTTGGAATCAACTCCGAGTACCTTGAACTTGGTTCTTGATTTCACCAAGCTCTGATACCAATTCAAGGCCTGATCGGTTAAATCAAGAACACGATATTGGTGAAAACACAATATTAGGAAAATAACTCAAAACCTTTATTAATTTGTCACGCCTAGGAACCCTAACTTGATCCCTATTTATAAGACTCTCTTGACTTGATAAACAAGTCTTACATAGAATCCTACTACAACTCTAATACAATTAAATAAACATAACTCGTCTATCTAATTAAATAAATTAAACCGACTTGTTTAATTCCACTCCAAACTATACCGACTTGTACAAAACGGTTATGAATTAATCGGGCCAACAAACAACCCCTGAAGAATGTAATTGGACACAATCAGCCCTTCAACTTTCTTAATAGTGATAACTCGTACACAAACTCTTGTACTCCGAATATTAATAGAATATTAACACACTAAGTTGTTGACTAACGTTGACCCGTTGACTTAAAAACTATTTCATAACAAATTGCTTATGGTGTTTTTTTTTAAATATTGGATTAAAAAAAGAATCAGATAATTAAAAAGTGCCAAAAGTGCAACTCAATGACAGGAGGATAAAATATCTAGCTAAAATCCTATGGTAAGATGTTAACATTATGGGACATGTAATTATAGAAGAGGTACAACATGGAAACAACAATGACGAATGACACAATTGAGATGATCATGGGAGATCAAGAATGTGATTATAGTTGCAATAGATAATTAGAATTTAATATTGTTATGACAAGTGTTTGTTGATGATAAATTACTATGGACGTTTGGGGATTATAATGTTTGTTTTTTGTTAATGCAGTATGGTATTATTTTGATTAATATGGTTTGTGTGTACTTGGGATTCGACTCTTAGTATCAACTGAAATGGGACCTTAGCAAGTCGGCATCCATAATTGGCCACATAACAAAATTATTAGGTTTGATGGAGTCTTGATGACCTAGATTTATGAAGACGTGATGATCGGGCTTAAGTCCATTTAAGTTTTCTTGTTGTCTAAAGTAAACCCTAGCCAGTCTATATTTATAGCGGACTTGTATTTGTAATTCCTCACCACGAGTGAGAGCGACAGTAGCAATAAAAAAATCATGGTAGCAACTCGTGGATGTATGTCACTATTGAGTTTTGTAGTTGAATGAATAAGTCTTTATATTAAGTTAACAAATTTGTACTCTCTTTATTGTCTAATGCACAACTTTCTTATACTTCTAAGGTGATTTTGTTGCATAATCTACAAACCATTTACGCTTCTAAGCCATAGTGCTTGATCTAATTTTAATTTCATTACACAATCTTTTTTTATTTTCGTTTTCTTTACATTGTGTTGTAGTAATGCAACTAATTACTACACCCGCGTTATTCCAACAACAACACGCAGATAGTAAATCTAGTTCTATTTTAAAATTGATCCAATAGTTTTGCTTTTGTAATTTTGTAGGTTTACGACATTTGTAAGACATTCTAGTATAAAAGTAACTAGATATCGCAAATCCGCATGTTGCCGTATGAATAATGCGGACACATAAAACAATTGCATTGCTACAATGTTACTAAAGAAAAACAGACTAAAAAAACCTTTTAAGTGTTATTAGAACTTCTCAATTACAATCATCCCAATATTCAATAAAGGTTCAAAATGTATGTACTTACTTCCTATTTTTCTTAATTCTCCAATTAGAGGTCCAGTTGTCTAAAGATCGAGTTCGTGCAGAGAATAAATAAAAACACTCATCATAAGAACGATAGATAATGATATAGTCAAACTTTCATATGACATATGGGTTGCGTATCATGTTAATCATGAAGGGAGTTGTATTTAGGGAAAACTTGCACTCCATTTGTTTATAGTATTCGAAGGGGCAATGTTGAGTTATCAGTGGTTGGTTAGCAATGACCTGTTGGTTTAGTAACCCCATATCTTATCATTTAGCTTTGAAATAGAAATTCGAAGATGTTATTAACACATGAGGCGTTCCATAACCAATTTAACTACCTCTGCAGCGTCCACAGTAACTGCCACCTTCACTATCGGTTTGTTGCACCATTCAGTCTCTTCGTTAAACCTTGCATAGTAACAATAACCACCTCAAAAACATGCATCATTCAAAAACAAAACACGAGTACAGAAAACATAGGCCACACACATCTTTGATTCATTCAGCGCTAGATTATATTGTTTTATTATACATTCTCCAACTCATCTTTCTGCACCATATACACCAGAAAGAAGCTTTAATTTTATGCACACAACCTTTTCTATACAAAGTTAGTAATTTAGTATTTTCTTTAGTTGTTCTTGAAATCTGATGACAAAACTATATTTGGTTAAAATGGAAACAATAAAATGTGTTGAACGGGTAGAGTTAAAAGTTGGCGAAAGATCAAATCATTCAAATAAGTTTGATTACTATTGTAATAGTACATTTTTGAAGGCATATTTCAGCATATATATTTATAAAAGTAATATGGAAAAAGGATTATCAGTTAGTAATAAAGCACAACCTAATCAGTGCAAATCCTGATGCCCTTTCAGGTATTGTTTCAAAAGATAAACCATGACATATATGTATATATGTGTGTAGATAAAATGCAAATGAAATAACAAGAAAGAAAGTAAACATTTCCACCTTTTCTGTTTGTCGAAAAACAATGTTAGGCCCCTTGTGATGCCAGTTGTCTGGACTCTGACAACACCTTCCGTATATGTCATTAGCGAAGGTTTAACAACTGCAAGAACCGTTGTTGGATCATGAAGGTATACCCCTACATAAATGTCCCAGCAGCAGCAGATTAACCAAACGTAAATGCATTTTCTTAAATACAAAATCAGGATTATAAGTTAATGAACAATTCCTTCGTCTCAAAACACATACCTTTCAAGTTGTATGCATCATGATGATAAGAAAAGTAAAATTCCAGGATCTTGCTCAGATACTTGGTACATATCCCATCTGATTCTGCCAATACGTCACGATCATGATCTACACACGGTACCTCTATCAGTAAATGATACACAAAGAAGTAAACGAAAAAAGTGTGATATTGGAAAACAAGTATTCTGGGCATGATTATGATAATTAAACTTGATTCAAATAACATTTATGTTTTGGTTAAGCAACCATGGATCATGTCCTAGAAGCTCCCATCAATAGTTACATAACAGATATATATTAGTAATACTAACAGTTCTCAAATCAAAGCATAAATGTCAATCATGCCAACTCGTGGGCCTGCAGCATATAGTCTGGGTCTTCTGAAAGATCTTTTTCACAAGTTTCATCCCAATCTTGGTTTTAAAGAGCGCGGGACATGAGGCAGAAAAGCGAAGCTTTCAGTACCGAAAGAACAATATATTATATAAATGTTTAGTATATTTCTAATAGGTTTCCAGCATCATTTACCCAAAATATAGA
This sequence comes from Deinandra increscens subsp. villosa, assembly GCA_039602395.1. Lineage (NCBI taxonomy): Eukaryota > Viridiplantae > Streptophyta > Magnoliopsida > Asterales > Asteraceae > Deinandra > Deinandra increscens. Next base: position 1,087,805 of record JBCNJP010000020.1, on the reverse strand, counting down.
CACAAATAATCTCTATATATGTTCCTATAAAGTCTGTTGTACAATATCATGATGCATAAATCCAGGCCCTGTACAAAAAGCGCACCTTAGACTTGAGCCTTATGTCAATTTTTTGCCTAAAAAGTGCGCCTTTACCTGCGCTTTATGTACAACCCTCGCCTTATGTACTATGAAGCGTAAGAACCCTTGCCTTATGTCACCTCACACCTCAGCTCGCCTCAAGCAAACTTTTGTAAACCAAGATCTTAATAAAAATAATTTTGCTCTTCTTGAGCCCGGATGTTGATTAGATCTATATAAGTTGGGTACGGTGAAGTAGATACACGAACTTTTGAAGCAATGAGTACACTTGGCAGTAATTCGGGCCAATGATTTTGTTTTTCTGCTTTAGATATATAACAAAAATATCTTTTATTTCTCCGCATTAAAGTGGGAGTATGGGTATGCATTCAAAAAACACAAAGGATTACCTTTCAGAATAACTTGACGAGTAACATTGACCCCAACAGCTGAAACATCAGCACCACTAGTAAACACAATATCAGCAGCTTCTGGATCACCAAAAATCTGCATGTCCATTCCAATGGAAGAAATGAAAGCAAATTAAATAAATGTTCTTGAAAAGGACTTGCCCTAAACATGTGGACAGGAAACATTTTGATTGCACATGAATTTGAGACAAGATCTATGAAGCACTCCATTTACTCAACATTATACGTATAATGGCAACATTTCTTATATTATGTAGAGTAGTTATTGGTATTTTCCTTAGAAACTAGATTAATACATTGCAAATGAGCCTGAGTTTACTTACATTAGACTCGGTAGCTGGATTCACACTCTCATTTGCTGAAAAATCCCCACCAAGAAGAACAATCTGTCCGATGTTTTTGGTGAAAGCAGGATCCAGTTTAACGGCCTGCAACAATTAAAAGAGAATTTAAAGGTGTTTCCATGAAGAAGTACTTGCTTTTACAAAAAATAAATAAATAAAGTTATGAAAGAGACCAAGGCAATGTTAGTAAGGGGACCCAATGCCACCACAGTGACTTCTCCGGGGTAAAGATTAGCTTGCTCCACCAAATATTCTGCTGCTGACTTTTCTACCGGTTTTGACTTTGGCGGAGGAAAGTTCTGGTTTCCAAGCCCGTCTACCCCATGAGCAAAGTCTCTAACTTGAAGCCTTGTTGCTTTCTTGGCACATGGAGAAGAAAGAAAGAAAATATACAGGGTTGACATAATTGTTTTTTCAAGAGAATATATAAGCAAATATGTGCATGAAGCTAATATACAAAAATATTTTAAAAAATAAAAAAAAACAGTTCAGGAAATTTTTGCATTTTTCTGATAAACCTGTCACAATTCAAGAGAGCTGCCATTTTGATGACAGAATCCTGGAGGCAATAAGTTATGCAAATAATAGTTGATGCTAGTTTGTAAACCAAATCCAACTTGTATTGGAGTATGTTGTGAGATTTTTTTCAAATATTCGTAATAGAACGGTTACAAACTGGACGATTTTTTAACTGCTGTGCTGAATCAACCATGTACTTTTTATATTTCAGAACTTATTTGTGAAGAGTGCATAAAATAGAAATGGAAGGAGATGTACCATATAACTAACATGAGATCCTTCTGCAACAGGGATGTCTGTTCTTCCAGCAACCTCCAACTAAATATAATTAACAAAACATGAATATAATTAGCTGGTGCAGAATCACAAGGAAAAATAATAATTCAGATTCCTCTGGAGAAAAATATGAAATAAGCTTACCAAATGCAATGCATTTCTAGTGGCAAGAGTGGTGTACACATTTCCATAAATGGTTGTAAGCCCAATCACCTTGAGTTCTGGTGACCTTAATGCCAGAAATATTGCCATGGCATCATCTGATTGAACAATTGCACATAAATGATTGAAAAATC
>JBCNJP010000020.1:1041037-1085379 GCA_039602395.1 Deinandra increscens subsp. villosa | reverse complement strand
TTTGCTTCATTATCAATTTCTTCTTAAGTCAATGGTGTACTTTCAACCAAGACACTATCAATAGGAGGAGCAACTTCTTTATAATCAGACTTGGTTCGTTCAACCTGTTCCTCACTAAGAAGTATTCCTATAATGTCTCTGGGAACTGGTGGAGGAATAATGATGTTTGCAGACAGAGGCTTATCAGACTTTTCTGAGCCAAACCCAGTTTTATCTTTCCCAACTTGACCAGTTACAACAGCATGTGACAATTCCTTTCCAGCATCGAGCATTCGCTGATTTCTTTCCTGATTGCAATCATACTTGACCTGTAGCTCATCATATATTTGTTGCAGTTCAGTTAATTTCTGTGTCAGCTCAGATATCTCAATCCTAGCCCGATCATGTAAAATGGTCTTCTCAGTTGCCTGCTTTTGATATTTCTCAATGTCTAGTTTTTGGGCTTTTACTTTCTCTTCACTCTTTTGCCATCTACCCCTGAATGAACTCCTTTCGCATTTTATTTCAAACAGTTCTATCTCATAATTTTTACAAATTTGCCTAAGTCCAGGAATTAAACGTGCACAAGTAGGATTGGGGCATATCTTAGTTTCGTCAACTTCAGCTGCGAAAGCATCCTTGTTCTCAACCATATTCTTTTCTTCAACCTCTGAACTCGTTTTCTTTCTTTAGATATGCAGCTTCTGAAAATTTTGAAAAATCGGCAAAAACGACAAAAACGGCAAAAGTACTATTCAAAGAATAGTGTCAAAAGCTTAAAACGCAAAAACGGAGGCCTTCGGAGTGGAATTTGGGGGTCCAAACGAGCTCCCCTGGACGTTAGTCGGGGGTAATTCTGGGGCTTGTTGTCACGAACGTCGTGTTAAAATTTGAGCTTCAACTCCAAATGAGTCAAAAGTTATGCCTGTTTCCGTGAAAGTGTGAAATAGTGACTTTTTGCCGTAAACTAGTTTCCGATCGTAAACCCTGTTTCCGATCGTAATCCCTGTTTACGATTATAATCACATGTTTATGATTGTGAAGACAGCTGGATCATAAACACTGATCGTGAACCTGTTTCCGATCGAAACAAGTCGTAATCTCGATTCCGGTCGAATAAAATCGTAAACACCCAAAGCTCCTAACTTGAAGTCGTAAACTCGATTTTTGTGATCGTAAACGTCAATACCAGCCCAGAATTGGTCGTAATCACCAAGAACACCAAGAACACGATGAACACCGAGTCGTAAACACTCAAAACTGCCCAGAAACTGATCGTAAACTCATGAACAGCAGCAGATCTGATCGTAAACGTGAAGAACATCCCAGAATTTCGATCGTAAACCTGAAAAACTCAAGAAAACTCGCAAAAACTGTTAGATCTTCTTGAATCAATATCATGAGAACCACGAAATAATATTACAAGCCTCATAATCTAGCCTCAACACCCTCCCCCCCCCTCTCCCCATCTCCCTCTCTCCCCCTCCCTCCTTCCCTCACCCTCCCGCCTCCCCCCCCTCTCTCTTTCTCTTTCCCCTCTCTCCCTTTCCCTCCTTCTCTCTCTCCCCTCTCTCCCTCTCCCTCCCTTCCCTCCCTCTCTCCCTCTCCCTCCCTCCATCCCTCCATCCCTCCATCTCTCTCTAGTAACATTTGCAAATTATCCGATTGAGAGGTCCGGCCCGTTTTGAGAATTCACGATTTACCGATTTGCAAATTATTGAGAACCGGGAGAATTTTCGGGTGTTTACACCCCAACTAATGAATCTAAATAATTTATAATCGATTTTCGAAACCGGATACTTAATTTCAATCAATTGGAACCAAATTGGGTGTCTCGAATTGAAAATAAAGCAATTTCGGGTTTTTACGCAATTTCGGTACGCGGTCCGTCGTTTACCGGGAACCTCGTAATTGGTCACCATATATCAAATTAAACATTTTTATGTGTCTAATAATCAATTATTATGTCATGAGTTATCACACACTTGATTGAGTCGCGAATCGTTGGTGAATTGCCCAAAATCGATACGTATGTCAAAACCGACCAAAAACGTGTTATGTTTGATTGATTTTTGATAGTAATTCAATATATGACATGTTTATATTCAATTTTATTGGCTTGGATGTGGTTTTTATGATGGGAAATGAAAATTGGAGAAAAACAAAAAAAACGGGACTCAAAAACGACGAAAAACGAAGAAACTGGAGCGAAAACGGTGAAACTAGTAAGACCCTTGATTCGGGTGTGCTCCAAGCGTATGGCTTAGATCCACACCACTTCCAAGCGATACGCTTGGACCTCTTTTTCCTGAAAAAACCCTAAAAACCCCCTATTTAAGCTCATTATGTTCCCATAGCCTCCCATTTCCCCCCAAATCACTTCCAAACGGCCATGAACGGCTGAAACCCTTGGAGATCACCAACTTTGAAGGTTTAAGGCCCAAGATCAAGACTTTATCACTTAGGATCAAGCTAGAATCATCCCTTTCGGTATGTGATCTTCAAACTTTGTTGTTGTAACTTGAATCTTCTCTTCTACCCTCATCAAGATCTGAACTTTATGTGACTTTTGGCATGAATCCATGTTGTATTTGATAGATCTAGGTTTAATATGAGTAAAGGTCTCACCTTTTTGCACGATTTTGCCATTTCACTTGAATCCATGATGAGATCTCTATAGATCTAGGTTTTTCAAGCAAATTGATGTATGGACCTTCATGAAAGTTGTGATTTTGATTATGGATCTGAGATTAGAACTTGATGAATCATTGATATGATATAGATCTAGGGTGTTATTTGTTAAAGATTGGATTTTCATGTGTCAAAATGACTAGATCTATGGAGAGCATGACATTTAGGGTTAGATCTAGAGATTTTCTCACCAAGATTTCATTTTTACGTTTCAAATGGACTTGAGCTATCTCATGAATGTTGTTTAGGACCAGATCCATGTATTATGATCATCAAGGTTGGGTTTTATGTGTTAAAATAACTAGATCTCAATATGTGTGTCATCTAGGGTTAGAATTGTGTGTCATAAACTTCAAAAATGACATTTTTACCTCCTAACATGTTTAGATCTATAATATTCTTGGCATGTGAAGTTAGATCTGTATGTAAGACTATCAAATCATGAACTTTATGTGTTTAAATGTTAAGATCCACCCATACATGCTTAGAAGGGTTTGTTTCGTGATCGAAAGTTAAGTATCATGCTAGATTTGACTAGATTCATGCAAGATTTGGCTAGGTTCATGCTAGATTCAAATAGACCTATAAAAAATCCATGGTAGATTATGTTGACCTGAGCTTGTATGTTAAAATTTGATTTACCTAGATTAATTACCATGAAAGGTGACCATGATGACTTATGTTTGACCATGTTGACTTATGTTTGACTATGTTCGACTATGTTGACTTATGTTTGACTATGTTCGACTATGTTGACTTATGTTTGACTATTTTCGACTATGTTGACTTATGTTTTACCATGTATGGCCACGTTTGACCACGTTTGACTTTTGTAGAAATAGTCTAATTAGGATCCATTAATCTTACCTTTAGTTTAGAATTGGACCCATATCGTACATATCACCTCACCAAATCACCAACGAGTCATAGAGTCAGTCGTATCGTGAAGATAAGCTATTTAACCATTTAATTAATTAATTATTTATTCTCCCTCTATCTCTTCTAGTCGTTAAGATTCTCATCGAGTCTATCTTCCCTCATTCGTGGTGTCATTCAATCAGACTGTGTCTCCATATCAGGTGAGTTTTCATAGCCCCTTTTTACTTAAATGTTTTTGGGGTGCAACATGTATCATGTTATCAAATTCTATTTTCACATGCGTATTCTATGTTCGATGATTACTTGAAACATGTATGTTTGTCTTGATTGTTTGGTTGAACGATGAACGATTGAACGATGGAACGATGAACGATTAAACGATGAACGTAATTATTAACATTAAACATGCCGGGGTTACGATAATAGATCTATTGGCCTGACAAGCCCACTTGGCCTGCCTTGCGTGTGGCGCCTTGTGATTGAAAGCCTAATTGTCAAGGGTTGGATTACGTTAACTTATCATTTTTATCATTAATCATTTTTATCAATTATTATCTTATTTAACTTGTACGCATGTTTTTGAACGTTATCACTAAACCTATGTTTACTCACCAACTATTCGTAGTTGACCTTTGTTTTATACATGTTGCAGGATTTGCTGTTAGTTGATGACTTCTTGCTGTTGACACCATAGGATCGCATGCGGACTTAGTGTGACCAAATTAATTAAGTTTAAGTGTTCATTATTTTTGTATTATGCCATGTATTGTAAATAATTTATGAATTATTTTTGAAATGGGTTGATTAAGAATATCACAACATTAAATAGTGTTGTGTGCATCTGGACAATCATCATGCCCCGACGTATTCCGCCGTCGGTTGGGGTGTGACAGATTGGTATCAGAGCCACGGCTATAGGGATCTAGGTTATTAGAACCGGCTTGACCTAGACTTATGCCTTAGGTGTCCTGCATGAGTGCCTCATGCATAGCATGCCTATATGATTTATATGTCCTATATTTGCTTCTTAATCATGCCTGTTTAATTGTTGCCTTTATCGATTTGCACGCACCTATACACAAATCACTTGAGGCTTCCTAGCCTCTTTCCTTAGAAATGGTGCCTTACGTACCATATAGGATGTTGATTTTCGATTTTATGATCTCGTCAGACACGGGGCCTTAGTGGTTGACATGTAGTAACTGTAAGGGTGGAAGCACCGGTAGTTGGGGTCTCTAACTGGAAAAGCGTTGCGTACAAATTTGAATTGACGGATCCGGACGCTTACCTGGGACGCCCCGATGAGAGTGCTGAAACCTATTAGGCCAAAGCATGTCAAACACTAGGATCTTACTCTGATTAGTCACGGTTGTAGTTTCCCACTCGGGAAATGAGGGCCATTCCGTATGTTTTTCAAAGATCATTTGATTTCGTGTTTTACGCGTTGTATGAAAAAAATTTTTATAACCTATGATAATCTGAGTTACACCATATCACTGTCACATACTTAACCTTTTATGACCTAAATGGATTTCAATCTAATTTCTCGTTTTATATATCGATGGTTTTATGGTTTTCTCCTATGATTCTCGATAGTCTATGATTTATCTATTCAGTTGTCTCATGATTTTAAATCGGTCACTCACCCTGATATACCCATTGCCTCATGATTGATCCTTCCTCTTTTCTTTGCTTGAATCGTTGTATTCTTCGCCGCAACCGTCTGGTGGCTCGAGGGGGTTGTGCATCGAGTGACGGTTGTCCTCCCTGCTTTTGTCACACCCCGCCCCACCGCGCCCTGCCAGGCGCGGGGGAGAGGAGAGTGGGACCGGCCGCCCGTATCAGAACACGCAGAAGCAAACAGATAGATGCAAGATCACAAGGTCACACACACAAACGGACGACCCGTCCAATACAAAATCAAACACAAACCATAATGGACTTAAATATGTTAAGTCTTAAGTGATACACATCAGTCTACGCCCAGGCAGAACCTAAGGCTACCAACACGGTCAAAGGAAAAAGACAACAATAATAGAGGACAGTCATGACGGGGAACAAAAAACCCCAAAATCAACCAAATCAACCCCAACGGGTACAAAACCCAACTCGTCCCTAACATCCAAACGTGACATCCACCCAAAGCTTTACTTACCTGCACATGAACCAAAAATACGTCAATAACAAAAGTTGTTGGTGAGTCGTAGCGCGTTTGACTCAAATTCAAGTTTCCACAAATCAAATAACAATACTGTGCCTGTTATAAATTCCTATGGTTAAACCAGCACTCCGGGGGTACGATCCTACGGCCGCACGCCTCCCTTTGTGGACTAGGCATATACGCCATCACCCGACCCCTAATGGATCCAACAAACGGGTATGAGACACCTTGATCTACCTCTACAGCTGTATTGGTGCAATATATGTCTTTGTGGCCTAACACTAAGGCCCAAATTAACCATACTAATCAACATGAACGTCTCGTAACATGCGAGTTTAAATTTATAACATGGTAATAAATACCTAAGCACAGTAACAAACAAACAAGCAATAGTTTGACATGGTTCATGTACACCCCAAAACGTTAAAAAGTTAAAGTAGGGGAAAAGCTATCAACTCACAGATATCAAATGGTGGATCAAGCAAACGTCACAGGGCACGAGAATCCAAACGTCCAAGTGTATCACAGTGGTAAGTCTATTATAATGATATATACATAAATATATCAGAACCTATCCGCAATTATATATGCTCAAGCAATTGGTAGCAACAATCCATAAACAAACGGGAGGTTTAACAACACTCCCAGGAACATACCGAGCGGACAACAAACACCCGGCGAGATCATAGGGCCCCAACCGGGAAGTGAAATATCATTACTGGAAACCATTATGCCCATACTCGTAAAAATAACCAAATCGGGTCGCTCGATATTTCCCAAAACACAAAACAAACAAAAATAGCAAAACTGCCTGACGCAGCATGCGGGCCTCATAAAACCCCAGAGACCAGCCATGCGGCCCGCATGGCAGGTCATTGACTGTAGTTGACTTTATGGGATGCGGGCCACTTGGTACACCTAAAAACCCACATGCGGCCCGCACCGACTATTTTGTCTTTTAGCGGATTTTTACCATTTTTCATTTTTGGCTCGTTTCGACAACGGGGTTTTGTTCCAAACATCCCCAGTAGCAAAATATCAAGAATTTAGGCACTGAGGGCCTAACCATCCAAAGGTACAAGTCCCGGTTTTGTCACAAATTTACCCAAAATCATATTACAAGCAGGTTTCACCAATTCCAATCAATCCAACACTTTGGTTTCCACCTATGGACTGATTCTAACTCAGTTTTAGGGCTAAGAGCCACTGAGATCATCCAAGTGTCATTAACCCATTTCAAAAAGTCCAAAATACTCGGTTTCGGGTCTAAACACTAAAATACAACAATGGGTCTCCACCCCCAATGACCAAATCCTCATCTTGTGACATTTTTGCCACTGAGGTTGTCGGGTTTCAATGACCACAACTCAGATTTGCAATCTAACCACGGGATAATACCATGCATGCATTAACTAGTTGTACCTTATGCAATAAAGCTTGTACTAAGGCAAATCCAAGCGGGTCTTCACTATCCCAGCCTCTAAGCAAACTCCAGATGCTATATCCTTTCTTGCATGCATCATCAAACTCAGTTTTAGAGGTGGGTTTGTCCAAAAATCATGATCAAACGCAAAACCGAACATATACTAACCTTGGTTCACCATAAGAGCACTCCCGCAAGCTCTATATCACTCTTGATCGGACATGCATCAACATCTGGAGCATCAACGACTACTGATCAGTAGTGAACTCACAAGAAACCAAGCTAGAAATGATGAAATGGAAGAACAAGGAGCTTACCCGAGCTTTGTGGAACTTGTTTATGCTTTTATCTTGTTGCTTGACCCTCCTACTGGCCGGAATTAGGTGTCTCAGGGGTAAAGGGGCGGAGAGGAGAGGAGTTCTCCAAGTTGCAGGTGTAAGAATGAGCAGAAAATGGGTGAAAACCCGTTTTTATAGACCTGGGCGACATGCGGCCCACTTAAGGTGCACAAGGGAGTCCATGCGGCCCGCATGGACCAGAAACACCCGCGGATCCTGTTTTGCTGACCCGCGAACCGGCCCATCGACCCGAAACACATGCGGCCCTCATAAGGGAAAACAGGAGAAGCATGCGGCCCGCATGTGCCAACTTTTCACTTTTTCTTTTATTTTTCTTTTAAAATTTTCCGTTCGTTCTCGTCGTTTTATCAGAGCGTTACAATCCTTCCCCCTTAAAAGAATTCCGTCCCGGAATTCGCTAGGACTGAAAGAGATGGGGGTATTTCCTACGCATGTCCACTTCTGATTCCCAAGTATGCTCGGGTCCACGCCGAGCATCCCATTTAACCTTTACCATTGGAATCTTCTTTCGGCGTAACTTCTTCACAATCCGTTCCACAATCTCTACAGGCTTCTCTGTAAATTTCAGTTTTTCATCCACGTGAATTTCCTTCAACGGAGTTGCTAGAGCCTCATCAACTAAACATTTGCGCAGGTTCGACACGTGAAACACGTCGTGAACTCCACTGAGTTCTTCAGGCAAATCCAATTGATAGGCCACCTTGCCGACTTTGGATATAATCTTGAAGGGTCCAATGTAACGAGGACTTAGCTTTCCTCTCTTTCCAAACCGAATAATCCCTTTCCAAGGGGATATTTTAAGCATTACCATATCTCCTTCCTTGAATTCCAATGGCCTACGACGACGATCGGCATAACACTTCTGCCGATCCTGTGCAGCTTTAAGCTTTTCTCGAATTTCTCGAACCTTATCATTCGTAGCCATAACCAACTCTGGTCCTGTAAGTTGGCCTTCTCCAACTTCAGACCAACACAATGGTACTCTACATTTCCTTCCATATAGAGCTTCAAACGGCGCCATTTCTATACTAGAGTGATAACTGTTGTTATATGAAAACTCTATTAATGGTAGGTGGGTGTCCCAACTGCCACCAAATTCCATCACACATGCTCTCAGCATGTCTTCTAAGGTTTGGATGGTTCTTTCACTCTGCCCATCCGTCTGTGGATGATATGCCGTACTCAATTTCACTTTAGTCCCCAACGCTTCCTGAAGACCTTGCCAGAAATGGGAAGTAAATCGGCCATCTCTATCAGACACAATTGATAATGGAACTCCATGCCTTGACACTATTTCATTTACATAAATCTTGGCCAATTGTTCTGTGGGGTAAGTTTCCTTAATCGGCAAAAAGTGAGCTGATTTTGTCAATCGGTCCACGATTACCCAAATAGCATCATTACCATTCCTAGTTTTAGGAAGCTTGGTTACAAAATCCATAGTCACCATGTCCCATTTCCATTCGGGTATTTCTAGAGGTTGAAGTAAACCAGCAGGTTTCTGATGCTCAGCTTTTACCTGCAAACACGTATGGCATTTCCCCACATACTCGGCAATTGCTCTCTTCATCCCCGGCCACCAATAGTGGGGTCTCAAATTCTGGTACATCTTATCATTACCAGGGTGCATCATATACTTAGACTTATGCGCTTCACGAAGGATCATTTCACGGAGACCACCTCCCTTTGGCACCCAAATTCTATTTCCCAATCTAAGGATACCATCTGGTCCCTTAGTAAGGCGACCCACGATGGTCATCATTTCTTCCTTTCTATTCACCTCCGGATCGCCTATTTGCTCCTTTTGAGCTTTCAAAATTTCACCGATTAGATCGACACGCACATCTATTCTCATCGCACGAACCCTCAGGGGCTTGGCTCTTTCCTTTCTACTCAATGCGTCAGCCACCACATTGGCTTTTCCAGGATGGTACTTTATCTCACAATCATAATCACTTAACACCTCCATCCAACGCCTTTGACGCATGTTTAGTTCCTTCTGATTGAACAAATGCTGCAAACTTTTATGATCAGAGAAAACCACAAACTTCGTTCCATAGAGATAGTGCCTCCAAATCTTTAGGGCAAACACTACCGCACCGAGTTCCAGATCATGCGTAGTGTAATTCTTCTCATGCGTCTTTAGTTGCCTTGATGCATAGGCGATCACTTTGTTTCGCTGCATCAGTACACATCCTAACCCGTTGATCGATGCATCACAGTAAACAACAAAATCTTTGGTTCCTTCAGGTAAGGAAAGAATAGGAGCGGTGCTCAACTTTCGCTTCAGAAGTTCAAACGCATCAGTGTGTTTCTGCTTCCAATCCCACTTTGCATTTTTCTGAGTTAACGCGGTTAACGGTGTTGCTATTTTAGAGAAATCCTGTATGAATCGCCTATAGTAACCTGCTAAGCCCAAAAATCTTCTAATTTCTGTCGGAGACTTAGGTTGTTCCCAATCCATTACCGCTTCAACCTTAGCTGGGTCCACTTGAATTCCAGCATCACTCACAATATGACCCAAAAATTGAACTTCACGAAGCCAGAATTCACACTTAGAAAATTTGGCATAAAGTTTCTCAAATCTTAGTACCTCTAAAATCTTTCTAAGGTGTTCTTCATGCTCCTTCCTTGTTCGTGAATAAATCAATATGTCATCTATGAAGACTATTACAAACTTATCGAGGTAGGGTTTACACACTCGGTTCATTAAATCCATAAAGACTGCAGGCGCGTTTGTCAATCCAAACGGCATCACGGTGAACTCATAGTGCCCATATCTTGTCCTAAATGCAGTTCTTGGAACATCTTCTTCTCTAACCCTTACTTGGTGATATCCAGATCTTAAGTCGATCTTTGAGAAGTAACTTGCTCCTTGGAGCTGATCAAACAAATCATCTATGCGAGGGAGTGGGTATCTATTCTTGATCGTTACCTTGTTGAGCTCACGGTAGTCAATGCACATGCGGAAAGACCCATCCTTCTTCTTTACAAACAACACGGGTGCTCCCCACGGGGACGAACTAGGCCGGATAAATCCTTTATCCAGAAGGTCTTGCAGTTGACTCTTAAGTTCTTGCATCTCTGATGGTGCAAGGCGATAAGGCGCTTTAGCTATCGGTGTCGTCCCTGGTGCCAATTCAATTTGAAACTCCACTTGTCGCACATGTGGCAATCCCGGTAGCTCATCCGGAAACACATCGGCGAATTCCGAAACAACGGGTACATCTTCAACCCTTTTCTCGTGAGGGACTTCTACCAAGTTAGCCAGGAAAGCATGGCATCCTTTCTTCATGCATTTGTTCGCCTTGAGCATTGAAATTAACTTCAAAGGTCGTGCTTGGCGGTCTCCAACGATAGTGTGCACCTTGCCCTCTACTGACTCTACTTCCACAATCTTCTTATCACAGTGGATCTTGGCCCGATAGCGGGTCAACCAATCCATACCAAGTACAATATCAAATTCACTCAAAGCCATGGGTAACAATTCAAGATCAAATAAGGCATCATCTATTCTTAGTTGGCAACATCTAACAATTTCAGGAATGCTAATCTCCTGCCCACTAGCAGTTTCTACAACATAGGGTCTATCTAAGGCATGTAAAGCACATTTCAATTTGGGTAAACACGAAGTGGTCACGAAACTCCTATTAGCTCCAGAGTCAAACAATATACTAGCAAACACATTGTTCACAGAGAACATACCAGATATAACATCATCACTATTACGAGCCTCTTCAGCAGTCATGATAAACAATCGAGGTTTACCTTTTAGACCTCCGCCATCTCTGCCCCTGTTTTTGTCTTTGGCAGCATCCTTGGGTTTTAGGCAGTCAGCGATTTTGTGTCCTCTGTCGCCGCAGTTATAACAGGTAGCAGGCTTTGTGCACTGATTTGCAAAGTGACCAACCGTGTTGCACTTGTAACATGTAGGCCTTTCTCCCCTGTAGTCTCTGCCTTTCTCATCCCTGCCTTTCTTTCTATCTCCCCTGCGATTTCGGTCACGGTCCCTTCTCTTTCCCTCAAACTTCTTATGGTGCCCTGACGATTCATCCCTTTTCCCAGACTGGCGGTTCCACTCATCACATAGAGTGCCAGTCAAATTCATAGCAGATTTCAAAGTGCGAGGTCGAGAAGCTCTCACATCTGCCCTGATTACTGGGCTTAGACCATACAGAAATCGACGAATTTGCATATCCTCCTCCTTTGCCATGTGGGGAACAAGGTTCAACAGCTCATTGAACCTGTTAATGTATGACATGTAATCTGACCCCTTCATCTCCAAGTGAATAAACTCATTCTCCAGCTTCTCAGATTCGTTTTCTGGCAAAAACTTTTCCAACACCAATCTACGAAACTTATTCCAACCCATCAAGTAAGTTTTGGTCTTACCTCTTTTGTTCAGCTCCGCTTTCCACCAATTCAAAGCGGGTCCTTTAAATGATTGAGAAGCAAACTTGATTTTGTCTCTCTCTGCACACTCACTGATATCCAGCGCGCTTTCAACCTCATCCAACCAGTTTAGTGCCTCAGTGGCACTTTTGTCACCCCTAAAGATTCCTGGTTTACTTGCCATGTATGTCTTGTAGCTGCAACCCCTCTGGTATGCTTTTCGTTTCTCCTTTCGCTCTCTCTTTGCTTCGCGCTCCTCAGAGCTGTCAGAATCTGAACTATGCTTGCGACGCCTCTTAGGCTCGCTCCTCGAGCTTGTAGAAGACTCTTCCCTAACCCTTTTACGCTTCTCAGACCTTGGCTTTCGGGAACTTACGGAGGATTCATCTCTCACCGTCTTCCGTTTTTCAGAATTATATCTCCTATGATGGCTCGATTCGGTTCTTTCTTCAGTTCTGGATTTCTGTCCTTCAGGTTCGACGTGTTTCTTACCCAGTCTTTCAGTCTTTTCTCCTGAGCAACTAAGTTTGGGAATGCAGTTGCAATCCCGTCAGCAATCAGTTTCTGGAACCTTTCTTCCTGCTCTTTTTCTCGCCTCTGCTCGGAGGTTAGAGGGTTTTCATTCACAATACGCAAGGAGTTGTTGTCATCTTCATCATCGCTCTGTTCAACAGTATTATTTAGAATATCACCACCATTCTTGGGATCGTCAGTAGCATGATGTGTCCTTCTCGTAGTCCTGCTAGTAGTAGCCTTCATCATTGGCTGAAATTTGGATGGAACGAAATTAGAATTCCCACAAAGGTTCAAATAGACTCCCACAAACGCAACTGCGATACGGACATATATCCTTAGGAGTTATTCAAACGGGGGAACAAACGCTTGCTTCGGTCTTGCCCCTAACAAGTGTGGACCAAGGGAAGCATAGCTTCGGTCCAAGCCATCGGGGATGCGCGGAGGATACCTATCGGATACACCCGGAACAGGGGGCTCACGAAACTAAGCAGTGTCATGACTATCAAGGGAAACAAAGGATAATGGAGTTCTAAGCAATTCGTAAACATTAGGCAACCACTTACTCCTAGCCTCAACAAGCTATACAATCCCTAGTGCAATCGAATCCACAATCAACAAATCACAACAACACTAGGATTTATTAAACCACAATACCATAACAAGTCTTACATAAGTTCCTAGCGTAAGTACTATGACCACAATATCCAGATCACAATACATCAACCACTAAAAGTACCATAACAACAACACAGATACAAGTCTGAAAGTACAACAGAACTACAACAAGTACAGACAGTTGACAATCAAAATACATCAGAAACACAACCACACGGTAGAATGACAAGAATCACAACATCCACAATCATCAACAACGATCGATCCTCAGTGCCTCTTTTTCTTTCCAATGCCAAATCCCAACTTAGCTGCCTCCCCAATAGCAGTGGATGCCTTCGATAACATCTTTGCCATACTCTTCTCTCTCTTCCTTGCCTCTGCGTTCTCTTGTGCAAGTGCGCGGTTCCGCTCCACGAGAGCGGCAACATCAGGGGAACTAGGTCCTGCGATCTCACGATATGGAGAATAAGGAAATGGGAAACCAGGACCGGAAAATGAAGAACGGTGAGGCTCAACATAGGGAACATATGGGGAATAGGGATAGGATGGCATCATGTAAGGTGGGGGTGGTGGAGGATGAGCATAATATGGGTCAACTGGTGGGGGATACATGGGAACATGAGCACTGTACGATCTCTGCAGCGCTGGGAAGGAGTAACGATCAGAAACAAGGCCTGGCTGTTGTGCCTCCATGCGTGCAGCAACATAGGGATCACGCATATCGTGGGCAAACGGTGGGTATGGTGGGGGAACAGGGTGTCCAGGAGCAATGGCGGCTGCAGTGGTGGCTGCTGTAACAATAGGGACCTCGACCATGGGCTCGGACTCGTCCGGGCTGTTGCTAACACCGGAATCATAGCTAGCGGAAGCATAAGCTGGAGAGGAATAGACGTGGTGCTCATGGTGCTGAGAATGGTAGCTGACAGAATGGCCTGCTGGAAGTTCGATAACCAGATGGTTACCGGACTGCTGCTGATCCGGGGGCTCCTGCTGCTGTGGCGGCTCAACCTCATATGCCTGCTCCTCAGGTTCCTCGTCATCATCGTCGTCAAGATCCACGAGTGGGGCTGCTGCTGCTACGGCAAACCCGACATCAATCTCCTCCTGAGTCAGTTGGATCTGTGGCTGAGGGCGAACAGACATACGAGCTCCAATGCGCTTCCGCGGTGGTCGCGGAAGTTCCTGTGGCTGCTCATCCCGATGCGGCGTGTTCCGAATGAACGCTGAAGGAGATACGACATAGCCCAAAGAATCGGGGTTCAATGGAATAACCGGTCGGCTGGGACCTGCTTCCACCTTCTTCTTGCCTTTTCCGCTGGATCGGGAAGATGAGGATTTGCTTCGACCGAAAACCATGCTTTCTTCAGGGTACCTATCAAGTTAAAAGTCAGTACAATATACAAGATATCAAATCTCCCATGCATGCCTAGGGTACCGTTACCCTAACTCACACTAAGGACGATGTGTCCTATTACCCAATGCAAAAACACACAAGGAGGGACTTTCGGCTTATGTTGGTCTGCTAGGATTCGGCAAGTCTTAGTGTACCTGTGGGTAGGAATGGCAGTCTGCAGTTCTGTAACTACTACCGACCTTACACTAATCCTTGAGATCCTCCTAACACACAAACCTTCACCTAGGTCCAAACAAGGGAAGACTATCAGCTTTCGTATGCCTACTAGGGTTCGCTGAGTCTTAGTGCACCTGTGGGTAGGAATGTCAGGTTGCAAAGTTGAAACTACCACCGACCTTACACTAAACCTCAACTACTCCCTAGCACACAGACGTCCACCTAAGTCCTAGACTTAGCACCGAGCTTAGCCTTAAAGTTCTTTCTTAGAGGTTCAAGCTTAGGGGCTCTAAGAGTCACCTAATCTGCTGGAACCTTGGGCTCTGATACCAACCTGTCACACCCCGCCCCACCGCGCCCTGCCAGGCGCGGGGGAGAGGAGAGTGGGACCGGCCGCCCGTATCAGAACACGCGGAAGCAAACAGATAGATGCAAGATCACAAGGTCACACACACAAACGGACGACCCGTCCAATACAAAATCAAACACAAACCATAATGGACTTAAATATGTTAAGTCTTAAGTGATACACATCAGTCTACGCCCAGGCAGAACCTAAGGCTACCAACACGGTCAAAGGAAAAAGACAACAATAATAGAGGACAGTCATGACAGGGAAGAAAAAACCCCAAAATCAACCAAATCAACCCCAACGGGTACAAAACCCAACTCGTCCCTAACATCCAAACGTGACATCCACCCAAAGCTTTACTTACCTGCACATGAACCAAAAATACGTCAACAACAAAAGTTGTTGGTGAGTTGTAGCGCGTTTGACTCAAATTCAAGTTTCCACAAATCAAATAACAATACTGTGCCTGTTATAAATTCCTATGGTTAAACCAGCACTCCGGGGGTACGATCCTACGGCCGCACGCCTCCCTTTGTGGACTAGGCATATACGCCATCACCCGACCCCTAATGGATCCAACAAACGGGTATGAGACACCTTGATCTACCTCTACAGCTGTATTGGTGCAATATATGTCTTTGTGGCCTAACACTAAGGCCCAAATTAACCATACTAATCAACATGAACGTCTCGTAACATGCGAGTTTAAATTTATAACATGGTAATAAATACCTAAGCACAGTAACAAACAAACAAGCAATAGTTTGACATGGTTCATGTACACCCCAAAACGTTAAAAAGTTAAAGTAGGGGAAAAGCTATCAACTCACAGATATCAAATGGTGGATCAAGCAAACGTCACAGGGCACGAGAATCCAAACGTCCAAGTGTATCACAGTGGTAAGTCTATTATAATGATATATACATAAATATATCAGAACCTATCCGCAATTATATATGCTCAAGCAATTGGTAGCAACAATCCATAAACAAACGGGAGGTTTAACAACACTCCCAGGAACATACCGAGCGGACAACAAACACCCGGCGAGATCATAGGGCCCCAACCGGGAAGTGAAATATCATTACTGGAAACCATTATGCCCATACTCGTAAAAATAACCAAATCGGGTCGCTCGATATTTCCCAAAACACAAAACAAACAAAAATAGCAAAACTGCCTGACGCAGCATGCGGGCCTCATAAAACCCCAGAGACCAGCCATGCGGCCCGCATGGCAGGTCATTGACTGTAGTTGACTTTATGGGATGCGGGCCACTTGGTACACCTAAAAACCCACATGCGGCCCGCACCGACTATTTTGTCTTTTAGCGGATTTTTACCATTTTTCATTTTTGGCTCGTTTCGACAACGGGGTTTTGTTCCAAACATCCCCAGTAGCAAAATATCAAGAATTTAGGCACTGAGGGCCTATCCATCCAAAGGTACAAGTCCCGGTTTTGTCACAAATTTACCCAAAATCATATTACAAGCGGGTTTCACCAATTCCAATCAATCCAACACTTTGGTTTCCACCTATGGACTGATTCTAACTCAGTTTTAGGGCTAAGAGCCACTGAGATCATCCAAGTGTCATTAACCCATTTCAAAAAGTCCAAAATACTCGGTTTCGGGTCTAAACACTAAAATACAACAATGGGTCTCCACCCCCAATGACCAAATCCTCATCTTGTGACATTTTTGCCTCTGAGGTTGTCGGGTTTCAATGACCACAACTCAGATTTGCAATCTAACCACGGGATAATACCATGCATGCATTAACTAGTTGTACCTTATGCAATAAAGCTTGTACTAAGGCAAATCCAAGCGGGTCTTCACTATCCCAGCCTCTAAGCAAACTCCAGATGCTATATCCTTTCTTGCATGCATCATCAAACTCAGTTTTAGAGGTGGGTTTGTCCAAAATCATGATCAAACGCAAAACCGAACATATACTAACCTTGGTTCACCATAAGAGCACTCCCGCAAGCTCTATATCACTCCTGATCGGACATGCATCAACATCTGGAGCATCAACGACTACTGATCAGTAGTGAACTCACAAGAAACCAAGCTAGAAATGATGAAATGGAAGAACAAGGAGCTTACCCGAGCTTTGTGGAACTTGTTTATGCTTTTATCTTGTTGCTTGACCCTCCTACTGGCCGGAATTAGGTGTCTCAGGGGTAAAGGGGCGGAGAGGAGAGGAGTTCTCCAAGTTGCAGGTGTAAGAATGAGCAGAAAATGGGTGAAAACCCGTTTTTATAGACCTGGGCGACATGCGGCCCACTTAAGGTGCACAAGGGAGTCCATGCGGCCCGCATGGACCAGAAACACCCGCGGATCCTGTTTTGCTGACCCGCGAACCGGCCCATCGACCCGAAACACATGCGGCCCTCATAAGGGAAAACAGGAGAAGCATGCGGCCCGCATGTGCCAACTTTTCACTTTTTCTTTTATTTTTCTTTTAAAATTTTCCGTTCGTTCTCGTCGTTTTATCAGAGCGTTACAGCTTTAATCTAACAAGCTCTCAATGCTGATGCTACCGCCCCACAGAGCCCTCATGTCTTTCCAAACGCCATAAGGTGTGCGATTCTTCTAAGTGCAAGGACTCTGGGAACCTTACTGACCTAATGCAAGAAAACTCGGGTGTTAGGTCCTCTTCTGCCAGAGTCAGCAAGAAGAAGTGGAAGGCCAACCTATACCAGGGCAACAACTCATGTTGCTCCACTTGATGCTGCTATCCCCACACCTCTTATTGTTCAAAATTTTCCCTTCGTGCCGAAAGCTAAGAAGCCCTACTTGGGACTTCACCCTTTATGCAATCGGTGCAGCCATCATTACCCTACCCACTTCCCATGTTGGCAATTCTCAAATTGTGGCCCTCTTGGCCATCATGTGGGCATCTGTCGCCGACCCAGCCATCCCGGGAGCACCAGTCACCAGCCAGCTCGAGCTCGACCTAAAATGTTTCAGCCTGAGGTACCTATGCCTGCTCAAGCCTTTGTTGTCCACCAGATTGCCTTTATCACCACCTATGATTGTTATTGCTATGGTGCCTCTGATCGTACCTCTCTAAGCGCATCCACTGTTAGTTACCGTTAACATTGCCATCAATGGCAAAATTGACCGTGGACCCCATGCTAGATCTTCCCACTCGGATGTTGTTTGATGTGTCTTATGTTAACGCTTTGTAATCATTTGAAATCATTGACTTTCTATGTACTGAATTCCTTCATTTTGATGTCGTTTGAAACCTTATTGCTCTATTTCTTTTATGCACTTATGCACCCAGATATGCGTTGTTTCGTTTGGATTTCTGAACCATTTGTTCCTTGTACCGCCCTTTTTGTTGTGTGTGCGTGGGGTAAATTCTCGTTGATGGGTTCGCAAGTTTACAGGTTGTGTGGTTACGGGATTACTCTCGTTTCTTGGCTCTGATACCAATTGTTGGTCCAGAATCAACAACCGTTCACGATATTATCTAGTCTAAACGTGCGGAATCCGTTTAGATTAGTGATTCAAGAAAGATATGAGAAGAAATCTAAGAATACGATGAATAAAACAAAGAAAAACCTGAACTTGCACACAAGATGAACTTGTCAGGTACAAAACAGAAATCGTAAACTCACTTCACTCGGGTTTACGATCGTAATCACTTGTGATCGTAAACACCTCGGGCTGCTCCTCTCTCAATCGTAAACAGCAACCCCCAACTAGGAGAACCATTGGGGTTTATATAGGCACCCGAATGGTTTTACAATTGGGCCCTTTTGGATCTTAGACCCAAGCCCAAGCCCATATCTAAGAGTAAACTAGTCCACTAAGCTAATTAAACCCTCTAAGCCCATCCCAACTAATTTAATATTACAAGCCTCATAATCTAGCCTCAACACCCCCCCCCCCTCTCCCCATCTCCCTCTCTCCCCCTCCCTCCTTCCCTCACCCTCCCGCCTCCCCCCCCCCCCCTCTCTCTCTCTTTCTCTTTCCCCTCTCTCCCTTTCCCTCCCTCTCTCTCTCCCCTCTCTCCCTCTCCCTCCCACTCCTCCCTCTCTCTCCCTCTCCCTCCCTCCCTCCCATCCCTCCCTCTCTCTCTCTCTCTCCCCCTCTCTCTCCCCCTCTCCCTCCCTCTCAATCTCTCTCCCTCTCAATCTCTCTCCCTCTCCATCTCTCTTTCTCTCTCTCTCTCCCCTCTCCCCCTCTCTCTCTCATCCCCTCTCTCTCTCATCCCTCTCCCTCTCCCTCCCTCCCTCCATCCCTCTCTCTCTCTCTCCCCCTCTCTCTCTCTCCCTCTCTCCCCCTCTCTCTCTCTCCCTCCCTTCCCCTCTCTCTCCCCCCCTCTCTCTCTCTCTCCCTCCCTTCCCTCTCTCTCTCTCTCTCCCTCCCTCCCTCCCTACCTCTCTCTCTCTCTCTCCCCTCCCCATCCCCCTCCCCCTCCCTCCCTCTCTCTCTCTCGCATCCCTCTCCTTCTCCCTCTTCCTCCCTCCCTCCCCCTATCTCTCTCCCTCTTCCTCCCTCCCTCCCCCTATCTCTCTCGCTCTCTCTCTATCTCTCCCTCATTCCCCCTCTCTCTCCCTCCCTCCCTCCCTTTCTCCCTCTCTCCCTCTCCCCCTCGCTCTCTCTCTCTTCCCCCTCTCTCTCTCTCCCTCGCTCTCTCTCTCCCTCTCTATCCCTCTCTATCCCTCTCCCTCCACCTCCCTCCCCCTCTCCCTCTCCCTCCACCTCCCCCTCTCCCTCCCCCTCCCCCCCTCCCCCTCCCCCCTCCCCCTCTCCCTCCCCCTCCCCCTCCCCTCCCCCTCCCTCCCTCCCTCTCTCTTTCTCTCTCTCTCCACATTTTAAACAAAATACAACCCAACATCTTCATTTCCCTACACCCTCGAGCCACCCTACACCCTCATCACCACCACCCCCATGCACTAACCAGTTTCACCGCCAAAACCACCCAACCGGCTCCCACCCTTCTCCCTATTTAAACCCACTTCAAGACTCACTAAACTCTTTTACCACTCCCTCCCAACTCACAAGCAACCACCCTCACTCTCTTTAGCTTTCTTGGCCGAGCTACCCTAGCCCTCATCGTCTCCGTTTGAAGCGTCGTCGCCATCGTGTAATTGTTGTTGTTGTGTCATCGAGCACCACCGGAGACCACCGCAGCCACCATCTTGCACCATCCTAGCCCCGTCTTTGCCGGCCCGATTCCCTTGTGAGCATTCTTTTCATTTTCTTTTGTTCTATTATTGATGCATGCAAGTTTCTTGATGATACCGAGCCTCGGTGTCATAGTGTGAACCTGGCACATCGTTTTTGTGCTCACCCGAGTACTCTCAACCTTGTTCGATCCATGCATGTTGATTTCCTTTATATATTTCAGTTTTGTTAATGCATGCATGCTTGATCTTGTGTAATAAACTCGTAATGTTTCATGTATGTCAATTTTTGTGTATATATCTTCGGTTTCATTGACGAATATATGCTCGGTTTTATGTTATGGTCACAATAATTTCATCTGTGCATGCATGTTGGGTCTTATGTTCGGAAACGATTTTTGGATGCATGCATGTATTTAGAACTCGGTTTGATGTGTTCTGATACATGCATCAATTTTTTATGCGAGATTCATATCTTGGTTTTATTTCGTACATAAATATTATGCTTTTTGGTGATTTTGTTAGTAAAACCAGACAGAACCGCAATGACCCGGATGTCACTAGCTGGCCGGCTACGACGCGCGATGATGCTAGCATGCATGTGACATGCATGTCCAGAATACGTCGTGTGGATACACCCAGGGGCGGATCCAGGGAAAAAATTCAGGGGTAGCGTTAATTTTTTTTTTGCCGTGACTAACGGGGATACGGGGGCAGCGCCCCCGAATTTTTATTTAGGTAATTAACGGGCTTTTGATCATATTTTCAAGTCAGGATCTAACTAAAAACCATAAATTTTATTCGAGGGGTAGCGGAAAATTTGTTTTAGGGGTAGCGACATACCAAAAACCAAAAAAATTGCACATCGCAGTAAAAGTTCAGGGGTAGCGGGCGCTACCCCTGCCCTTCAAGTAGGTCCGCCCCTGGATACACCCGAAGGTGTGCCGGAATCATTGATGTATATTTTAGGTGGCGTTTGGTTCACGGAATGTAATGTAATTGGAATTGTAAAGTTTCCTTTTAAAGTTGTGCTTAAGTTGGGTAAGGAATAAGTTTGAAATACAATGAATTCCTTTAATCAATTGAATTTAGAAATCCTTCACTTTCACGAAGGAAAGTTACAGGACCCCAAATTCCATTGATTAAAGGAATTAATTGTATTTCAAACCTTATCCTTACCCAACTTAAGCACAACTTTAAAAGGAAAACATTACAATTCCAATTACATTACATTCCGTGAACCAAACGCCACCTTAGCGTTTGGTACTAAGTTTTACTCAAATAATCTTATGAACCAATAGAAAGTTGCCAAGTGTCACATAAGACATATTATGACTGGTCGATATTATTTTATAGGACCCTCCATACCTCACCCCGAGTCATGATAAAGCATATCACCTCAAAAAAAAAAAAAAAAAACTCTAACCCTCGTATTCCATACCACTAAACCAAGTGGCCACCCTCGTATTCCATACCACTAAACCAAGTGGCCAATTGCAGTCAGTTTCTTGACTTAAAATTATTGGTTTTGGCCAATGGCGTCCAGTTCAACTGGTCAGTGACATGCCAACCAGTGATAGGAGACCTGGGGAAACCTAGATTCGATCCTTGAGGCAACCGTGTTTTACAATTAATTTGTCGTGCCTACGGGCAGGCGGGTTAGCGGGTTTTCCCCAAAACTGGTGTCACATTAGGTGCTCTGTATAGTTAAGTTGGGACAGCTGACGGTGACCTTTTACCATTGGATCACCCCGTACGCAAAAACTGAGCAGTTTCCTTTTATTGGCCGTTAAAAAAATTATTGGTTTTGTTTATTTATTTGTACCATAACTACTGTATTAAAATAAACAAAAAAAAATCTACTCTTTCTCCGCAACAAATTAGTAAAGATTGCTGTTTATTAGAACGAATACGTCCACGGATTGATCACCAGTAGCAGTATATGCAAAGATCACAGGCACATGTTACATTACATCTTTACTAATCACTACTGCCTATGAAATTCACTGGAAAGAAAAAACTATGCTAAATCAGAAATAATAAATAGAAAAATAAACAAGATTAATGTTAGTTTCCTAACAATTAAGATGGGTCAGACTGTAATTTCCAACTCGCCATCAAACTCAAAGAAAAGCCATACATAAGATGCAGGCAGCAGCTACCATAATTTCATGATCACACATACTCTGCTAATCAATCTTTATATCTCTTGTTCGGGTTTTAGTTTCCGTTCTCCGTTTTCAGCATGAAAAGGGATTTTCATATGTGAACTGTTAGTTTCAAATGTCCCTGATGCTGCATTGCCAGCTTGAGGAGCCATGACTGTTGACCTCGGGAAGCCGTTGCTATATGGTTCGTGTTGACTTGTAGTTTGA
Source organism: Deinandra increscens subsp. villosa (assembly GCA_039602395.1). NCBI lineage: Eukaryota > Viridiplantae > Streptophyta > Magnoliopsida > Asterales > Asteraceae > Deinandra > Deinandra increscens. The sequence goes on along the minus strand of JBCNJP010000020.1, from coordinate 1,062,920 downwards.
CTTGCGTTTCTGTTGTTTTCAACGACTTCCATTTGGCTTCGGATTTGACTTTGACTTCCTGAATCACTTCTGGCCAAGGAAGAGCATTGTGTTTCTGTAGGGTGGAAACAATTCATAGAAGAGTGTTCAGATAATGGAAAAGTGGAAAATGAAACAAAAGTCATGGAGCGGAGAGTGTAAATATGAGTGTTTGACCAATTAAAGAAACTAATTTAAAATTTAACAGAAATGATATTCTATGAAAAATGGAGATGATTTTCAAACAAACATACCGAGTAAAGTCTCAGAGAGTCTAGGGAGAATGGGACGAGAGACTTTCCTCTAAAGGGTATATAAGTAATTTTAGAGTTGATTTATGAAATGAAAAGTAAAATATTTCAAAATAGGTTAAAGGGTATATAGGTCATTTTAATTAAGCCTTAAATAATTAGTATAGTTGCATTTGGTATGAAACTCATGATCCAAAACAAACATTAAAAGCTGATTATATAACATTATGCTGTAATAATCAGATAATCATTTTCAAAACACTATTCCAAACACCCCTATTAACTTCTATTTTTGGAAAGTTTTGAAGTTGTAACTACCTAATATGTTGATGTAACCTTACAGAAAATCGGTTAGGGTCCACAGGATTCCTTATCTAGTCAAAGGGTGTTCTAAATATTTAACATAATGTCATAGCATTATAGCATACGAACAATAGATAATTTCATATATGATATATCCGCTATAACTTGAATAATGTCATATTTACCCAACAAAATACCATAATATTATATATGCCTATACCTATTTTCAAATTTTTGCCATAAATTGTATGGGAAAAACAGAAGGGTATATTAATCATATTAAAATTAATACTTAATAAAAAGGGTAACTACAAAGTTTTAAGTGCAATGAATGGGTATTTTTTATATTAATTATTTTTTGATTGGGTAAATATGACATTATTACAGGTTTTTACAGGTATATATGTGAAAGGGGCCCCAAAAAAGAAATAGGAACCTGCCTTTTAATTCTCCAAAAGTAATGAGCCTGTTCAGGCAATCCCGAAAGGTTGATAAGACAGCCTTCTCCTGTGCAGCATAGGTTTCAGTCACTACTTGACCATTGGGCAACTGAGAATGAGCACTCGTGCCATTGGGCCCCAGCCCAAAACCATTAGAAGTTGAAGTGGTGAACATTGTATCTTGTTCGTCACACATTAAAGCTAAGGTTCCAGGAGACATGGGCCTCCCTTTTGAACCATCTGAAGTAGAATCATCTGGGCTAGTTTTATCAGCCTGAGCTCCATCATCTCCCACCGGTTTCTGAGTGTCAGGTCCTTTCTGGTTCTGCATTTGGTCCTTAAGTGTTGATGCATCGGTTCCTTCCCTCTGATCATCTGTGTTTCACAAATAAGTAAGGCATATCATGATCTTTTTTTTTATAAAAGTTATATAGGAGGTTGTAAGCATTTGAATACACTATGGGCAAGTTTTTCCGACACATTTCATTCTCAACTCTATTTGACCCATTGATGATAAAATATAACATATATCCTTGGTTTTATAAGGTGTGTGGTGCATCGATGCATTTTGATCCCAAAAGTCGATGAGTGATGATAAGGGACGATGTGCACGCATCACGCATGTCATGGATTCGTTAGTAAAATAAAAATCAAAGGAATTTAATGGACTCTTGGACCAGTGGAATTGATGTTTATCCCCACCCAAACGGTGAGGGTTCAAGATAGGTTGAATTTTAAGAGTAGAATTCGGGATTTAGGGGTGTGTGTGTGAGTGTTTGCCGTTGAAAAAATATATATTTTTTCAATTATTAACCTTAAACGTATGTCAGGCGTTAGTATTAAAGAAAAATACTAAAATAGTTTAATTTGTTCAAATACTCAAACCCATTGCTCAATCGATGGTTGGTCAGATTTGTTCAGTCACAGAAAAACTCAGAATCATTGCAATCGATGGTCTGATTTGTTCAAATAGTGGTCAACTGCAGAAGGTGTGTATCAAACAGCCATCAGCCGCGTCACATGCGCATCATGGAATCACATCGCATCAACCGGGTCTGCAACAATGCGATCTCATCACCGCATCATGCGGATCACGAATTATGCTCTCCTGATGTGTGCATTTTAAAACCAAGCCTACATTGACCAATTTCCAGGTAAATGGGTCAATTTGCGACTTCTAGCCTCATGAGATTCATTCTAGACCTACTTTTCCCAAAGAATGAATGTGGCTTGTTCCACTTAATACCAAGAACATTAGGGTTTTAAAAAAAACTAATTTTCATATCAACTCATTGTTAGATAATCATAAGTTTCTGAAGATATGCAATTTTGGGAAAATAGTTTTGATGAAGTTAGGTTAGTCAAAAAAATCTTGTAAGCAACAAAGAGTCATATGCTAACAAAGAAGAATGTTACACGCCATTCAATTAAGAGCGTCATGAAATGTTGTGTTTACCTACAGTCCTCCTGGCAGATTCATTTGCATATACAACCAAAATAGAACAAAGCTCCTTCATATCTTCTGGTCGGATAAGATCTGCTAAAAGAGACCTTCACATAATCGACTAGTTAGCTTCAAAAGTATTAGAATGATACATTGTTGAGGCAATATGACTCATTTATTTTTTAATCCGTTTGGGTCGTATTTTATTTATATTGAGTAAAAATAGAAAATTTAATTATGAGTGGTTATGTCAAATGGGTTAAATAACAAAAAAAGTTATTGTAAATATAGCTTTTGCAATCATACTTAGCACATTAATTACTATAAAATTACTATAATTATTTAACAGGACCGGAACTGTTTGAAGTGAACCCAGACCGGCTCATTTCAATCCAGAGCTGTTTTGACCCGCTACCAAATTCACCTTATCCTTCCATTTACCCCCCCCCCCCCCCCCCCAGTAACACATGGTAACAGAAAAGATTTTACAACCTGTACCTGTATGTAAGTTTTGAAGTGCCTACCGGTGTCGCGTTAGCAACACGTGGCCCAGGAACAGGAGACAACGAAGAGGAAGGAGCAGACGTTTTGATGTGATTTGTCTGTTAAATAACAAAACAAATTTGAAGTTACAGTCAAAGTCAACTATTTAACAATTGAAATGCTTAATACCTGTTGAAATTGTCCAAGCCTATGAATTGATGAATCTTTTTCTAAAGGCACTCCAAAGAATAGTTCTTGGGCCTTTCTCTTCCTGGAGACTGGTGGAGAACCATAACCAGAGGATCCTATAGCACCGGTGATGGCGGCATTTGCAGCCTGCTGAAGATATGCAATATTATTCGCTGAATCTCCATGAAAAAGGGCCTGCCGCTCATCACTTCCTTCAAAATTCTTGCAGTCCATGCATTTACAGTTTTCTGAGCAGAGAATGTTTGCTTGGAAACACTCACAGTATTTCTTTAAGCATCCTGATTTTTTGCAATGACATCCTTTGTTATGTTTTCCCAATACAACAACTTCCCCAGCTTCTTCCTGAAGTATAAAAAATTCCAAAAACGAGCAAAATGCATAAGATGAATCGAATACCAATTTCCCCAGCCATTTACATGTATTATCCAACATCACATGAAAATTGCAACATTTTACAGCACATATTTTAAAGAAAATAGCCAGGTACTAAGAAAAAGAGTCTTAGTTAGATTCCCTTCAATAACATGATTTCTAAGTAATGATGCGAATGAGCAGGTAAGAAACTTTCCAAGAATGAGACATGCTTAAAATTTCACATTTATGTGACAAAAAGACCATAGGAAGGGTTTCTATAAAGAGCTTAAAATAATGGAACTACTATTGATTGTATATTTTCTTACTTGATATAAAGATGGCAAAATGGGTGATGTGAGTAACAAGTCAAAACGGGTTTGGGATGAAACCAGTTGATGTATGGGTCGGGTACACATGAACATTTTTTTGTCATTTTTATAAATAGTAAATATGATTGTAGAATCTATGTTATTAGTTATTACAATAATAAAAATGTTTTAATAAAGCAATTTTTAAGGCTTGGCTTTGCATTTGACAGGTTTCCATCTTAGCTAAAAACATAAATTGACACATCAAGGATAAAGCATAACCCAAAATGACATGTTCACGAGTAAATAGGTTAAAATTTCCAACTCATGTTGAGATGCAGTACTCAGTCATGGAAAGCAAGTAGAATTAACTGACTAATCACTCATCATATAGCAAAAGTTTAAACAACATAACAAATACTTTTTTAGATATTATGTACAATCTCCTATGTATATGTAATTAATGGCAATCACATTGATGCAACTTTTTGAATTGTCAATCATGAAGCATTGGCTTTGCAACAAATTGCCATGGAAATATGAATGGCATAGCCTATCTGTGGGCTTTCAAGGGTAGATTTGTAAATTGAGTAACAACTCACCCTGCTATCACGATTTCCATGGGGACTGCTAGCGATTTTAGGCCTGAATGCATTTGGGTTGCGTTCCAAAGTAGTTTCAACAGCCTCTCTTCTGGCTGGCTCGTTTTCAACATTGTTATGACAGTTTACACAGTTGCAACCATCACAGTATACTCCAGACGCAAAACATTCACAATATCTGACCACAACATGATAAAAATGTACGCCATCAGAACTTGTCAATTCATCAGGGACACAGTTGAGATCTATAATTTTATGGTTCATTAAGCAGGTAAAAATTAAAGGATTTACTTACAACTTCAAGCATCGTGAGTGTTTGCAGTTGCATTGCTTTTGCTTCTTTGGAGTACCATCCTTCATTTCAACATTCTGTCTTGGTCGTGCTTTTGGGGATTCAATTTTTCTGAAACGGCAAAATAGTGATTTTTACTATAATGAATAGACCATGCCAAGGCTTTCTTGTGGCAGAAAGTGTGTATTGACAAGATTGAAAGACAGGCTATGAGTTAGATGCCAATATATAGTTCATAACGTAGATAATATTATTACATTGTTCACAAAATAATGCCTCGTTGAATGCACAAAAATCAGGATACCATCATTCCCAATAACACACTATTGGATGATGTACAAACTTAAGAAAAAGGTGCATTTATGATTCACCTTCAAAAGGGAACTAGTCAAAAAAAGAAATGGAAAGATTTTTATCATTTGAGAAGTTATTTTTTTTAAACAATTAGCAAAACTAATGCCTTCTCCCCTCTGTGTGCACTGTGCAGTGACCCGATGGCCGCAAGGAAAACAGTTTCACATGGACTGTTGCAATGTTATATATAATTAGATATAAAATTCAGCCAAAGAAGTTTTAGCTTCTAAAATAAAAATAACACACAACAAGATATAAGTCCAGTATTGCTTAATAATCTTACCTTAAACAACAGCCATAAGCTCACAACATTCACAACCTAAACTGGTGCCCTCGTTAATAGTTCGAACAGCACGAAAAGGAAACAACTTTCATAGCATACTAGTTTTTAAAGGTAGTAGTATTTAAAATTTTTAACCCAAATAGTCCATAGAGTCTAATCATAGAAACCTCTCTACAATTACCTAAACTTTGGCTCAACAGATGACACCACAAGTAGCTGATAGCAGCCTGATCCCTATGATATACAAGTGTCAAGCCTTGCCCACTAGGTCAACCCTTGGGATCACATAGCATACTAGGCATCATCAATAGCAACTATCAGGTTCTATATCAGCACGTATATAATATCCTGACCCCATGGACTTACTACAAAGCATCTTACAAATATGCTAACATTGTGTATCAGTTTAAGATTCATAAATGAGATACGCTCGCACATGACAGAATGCCAGGATCAGAAACCGTGTATCTCCACTTTATTCATTACTAACCATTATAAAACCCTGGCGCCAAATGCCGTTGCTTGTGTTCAAAAACAGTTTGATCATTTACAATTTTACATTACAAAATCCTGATGCCAACATGATGTTGCTTTTGGTCAAAAACAGTGTGTTTATTTACATTATCACCTCCATTCTCCGTTTATGATATTATACACCTTATATGAATCCTCCTCAGATTAAGACATGAATTTCATTACTACTTGCATCATACAGTTTGTAACTTCTTTTTAATAGAGACAGAGAGGATGTTTTATGCATAACCGATTTGGCATTACGTAGCAAACTTCACATCACTATTATACTATTTCCGGTTCTTGTTATAATATTCAATGTACCATGTAGTCCCAAACCATTTAAAATCTGTATAATTTCATGTCCTAAGGTTTGAAATGCATAGATGAAAGCATAGCTTGTATTATGGAGCAGACAGAGTATCATACATAAACAGCTAGCTGCATATTTGTCCATGCATTGTAGTTTTCTAGTCTAAACAGCTTAACAGCATTCACTACCTAAGGTGTCAGAACAGTTAATCTTACATAAAGAATGCCAGGCACTCATCACAATCAAAATCAAAATCATTGACCTAAAGAACATCAATTTCCAAAGAATGCTCACAATTTAATATTTAAAAATTTACAATTCTCTTAAGAAGATTTGAACTTTATAAAAATATCCTTGGTTTAAACTTTGAATCTATAGTTCTATACCAATAGCCCTTCTAATTCGAATTAAAAAAAATAAAAAGCCATTAATTAGTTTTATTCAGAATTTATCAGATACTCACACAGGCCTTATAGGTGGTTGTTGAAGAGTGGTTGTAACATGAGACTGCTGCATCGACGCCACCATCTGTAACGGATGCGGTTGTTGCATCTGTGCCGCCACCGGCCGCTGAATATGCTCCGGCAAACCAACGGTAATCGCCGTAACCGATGCGCTACCACCAACACTATTGAAATCCAGCTGGCGCGCGAGCTTCTTTGCCGCCGGAAAATCCGTCGATGTCTCCGCCGCCGCCTCCGTTTTAGTATTTTTCGGAGGGAAATTCAAATCCCCTCCGCCTTCATCCTTCTGCATACTTATCTATCCGAATTTCAAATTCCCTTCCGGATAGATATTTAGGAAGAGAACAATCGGCAATCAGATTTCAGCGATAAATCTCCCAATTCGACGTCGAATCAACGATATTGGAACAAAAAAAAATCATCAAAAGCGTTTATCACTCAACTCCAATAGCTCAGATTCACACCTTGAAATTCGTCGAACAATTTGGATCAAATCAACAGAGCGTCGATCGAGGGGAGGTCGAGAGGGAATACGCCGGCGGTAATTGTGATCGGAGGCGATTAATTTGGATTGACGAATGAAAAAATCGAAAAGGGGGAAAAAGTGGAGGAGCAAAATAGAAGAGAGAGGCCTCGCTTCTTCCTTTTGTTGTTCCTCCCTCTCTTGAGGTTTTGAAATTCAATTTTTGTAAATATTGGACGGTAAGATGAGGTCGCCGTATTCTAATCCAATGGTTGAGATTGGGACGTGTGATCTGACGGTTATGATTTGTAGCGGAGTCAATGGGGGATTTTTGATATGGCTCAAGTCTACAACGCAAAATCAAAATATATATACGTTTTTTTGGATCCGATAAAAACAAATCTTTGTGTTTTTTTAAATAATAGTAATCAATTTTTCTTAATCGCTTTTGAAACTATACCTAAATCTTTAATACCTAAGTGAGTTTTCTTAAAACGAGATTATAACCGTCTATACTATGATGATTATGTATATTAGGTTGAATCCAATAAAAACATATTTTGCTTCAAAATAATATGAAGAGATCTGATCTATAAATTTTATAAAGCAATTGTTGATATTAACATACGAAAGAGATTAAAATAAAAAGTTTGGTTTTGGTAAAAAAGATAATAAGGAATCTCAGCCATTGAAATTTGATCCAATAGAAAATCAATGAGGAACAATTTGGTCTTAATAATCTTTGTTTATTTTTAATTAAGTTCCCCCATTTTTTTAACATTCAAAAACTTTCACATACGATATTATCTTTTACAGAAAATAACACCATAAAAACGAGCGTTTTAATCTTTAAAAAGCGTATAAACGCATCTAGTGTTGCTATATATAAAATCAAAAAATTTACTTTTCCGATTTTTTACACAATATGACACAACGATCTGAAAATTTTGACACAATATGACACAATGATCTAAACATTTTGACACAGTATGACACAATGTTCTGAACATTTTGATACAATCGAAAGAGTAATTTTTTTATTTTATATATAATAACATTGTACGTTATAAAGATTAAAAAAAGGCCCATTTTTATGGTGCATTTTTTTTTAAAAATTAATATCGTATTTAAGAGTTATGGAGGTTTAAAAAAATAGGGGGAACTTGATAAAAAGTCAAAAATGTTCCTTCATTTTTTGTTTTTTCTCTCTAATTTTACACAGACAAACTTTGCGTCGTAGATCTTCATTTAATTAAAAATCTAATGGTTATGAGTCTTTCTTATCATTTTTACCTAAACCAAACTTTTCACAACAATAAAAAATGAGGAAAATAAGAGGTGGAATTGTATTTTAGGTATAGCCCCTTTTGTTGATTTTTTAAAGTTTCACTCACTTTTTTATTTGTTTATAACTTTTCATACGATGTTATTTTATATAAAAATTACACCATAATATCAAGCATTTTTTCTTTTTAATTTGAGTATATATTATATATAAAAAACTAGAACTATTTTTTTCTTGAAAAAATATATTGTTTTCTAACTAAATGTAAAATCAAAATATATATACGTTTTTTTGGATCCGATAAAAACAAATCTTTGTGTTTTTTTAAATCAACCAATTTTTCTTATTCGCGTTTCAAACTATACCTAAATCTTTAATACCTAAGTGAGTTTTCTTAAAACAAGATTATAACCATCTATACTGGATTTGACACTTTGGGAACCAATTCATGATGATTATGTATATTAGGTTGAATCCAATAAAAACATATTTTGCTTCAAAATAATATGAAGAGATCCGACCCATAAATTTTATAAATCAATTGTTGATATTAACGTACGACGAGAGAGATTTAAATGAGAAGTTAGGTTTGGGTGGGAAAGATAATAAGGAATCTTAGCCATTGAATTTTGATCTAATAAAAAAGAAAGGAGTTAATTATATTTGTTTATTTTTAATTAAGTTCTCCCATTTTTTTAACATTCAAAAACTTTTACATACGATATTATCTTTTACAGAAAAATAACACCATAAGAACGAACGTTTTTAATCTTTAAAAAGCGTATAAACGCGTCTAGTGTTGGTATATATAAAATCAAAAAAAATTACTCTTTCGATTTTTGACACAATATGACACAACCATCTGAAAATTTTGACACAATATGACACAATGATCTAAACATTTTGACACAATATGACACAATGTTCTGAAAATTTTGATACAATCGAAAGAGTAATTTATTTGATTCGAGTTCAGTTCACATAAAAAAGAGTAATTTATTTTATTTTATATATAATAACATTGTACGTTTTAAAGATTAAAAAAACGTCCATTTTTATGGTGTAATTAATTTAAAAAAATAATATCGTATTTAAGAGTTATGGAGATTTAAAAAATAGGGGGAACTTGATAAAAAGTCAAAAATGTTCTTCCATTTTTTGTTTTTTCTCTTTAATTTTACACAGACAAACTTTGCGTCGTAGATTTTCATTTAATTAAAAATCTAATGGTTATGATTCCTTCTTATCATTTTTACCCAAACCAAACTTTTCACAACAACAAAAAATAAGGAAAATAAGAGGTGGAATTGTATTTTAGGTATAGCCCCTTTTGTTGATTTTTTTAAAGTTTCACTCACTTTTTTAAATGTTTATAACTTTTCATACGATGTTATTTTATATAAAAATTACACCATAATATCAAGCATTTTTTCTTTTTAATTTGAGTATATATTTATATATAAAAAACTAGAACTATTTTTTTCTTGAAAAAAATATATTGTTTTCTAACTAAATGTAGGAAAATTGGATTTTATTAATCTCACCTACTGATTATTGGTCGATATTAATCCCAACCACGTTTTTTCCTTACAATAATCCCAACTTTTCAAGTACAGAACTATAGCAACCCTCCCTTAAAAAAAATTCACGTTACTTTTTGGTGACCAGGCATCCTACGTGTCAATTCTTTTACGGACAATCTATACACACCATCCCAGATTCTATCCACACCATTCAAGATGCGGCACATATTCATATATGCGGCATTTTGAATAAGACAAAGTCTAATCTGGTACGAAGATTCTTATTTGTTTGTAACTAAATGCGACATATAATACAAAAAGCAGCATATTGAGCAATGACATAAAATACATGTACGAAGATTCTTATTTGTTTGTAACTAAAACACCGCATCTTGTCCTAAATGCGGCATTTTGAATTCTTAGAAATCCTTTAGAAGTAAATAAATGAATTAAAGTTATATGTTGTATAACAAATAATACTTAAAATAATAGTGAAATTTTAATAATTAATAAATCTTGAATGTATGAATGTATTTTTTTTCCAGGATTACAATTTTCAATAAAGTTTATTAAATGTCTCACCTAGTTCAAATTAAACAATCACTCCTTAATTTCTAGAACTGACTTGTTAGACGATTGAAATCCATCATACTGCACAAGAAACATAAAACATTACTATTTTAAGATAAATAAATAAATAAAATAGTTGAAGAAACTAAATAGTTACCCGGTTTGATTCTGGAACCAACGTCGGATCAGAAGAATAAGCGTCAGCAAAATCATCACTGAAAATGAAGAATAAGTAGGACATCTTAACTGATAATATTTGTCTTTACAAGTTAGACAGAGATGATACAACTGAAAATGGTTCGTATTCATACGAATGGATATTGCAAAAAAAAAAAAATGAATGAGTACTCAACTATTTATAGACCTCAAAAGACGGCATATATAACTGGAGGGGCATTTAACAACATGACAAAAAAAACGTCAAAGTGCGGCATATGTGACAAAATGCGGCATTTCAAAGCATCTTCGTCTTTAAAGTACGTTTGTGTTTGGAAGTAAAATGCCGCATTTCCTCCAAAATGCAGCGTTTTGTTTTTTTTTGTCTGGATCTGAAATGCCGCACTTATTCATATATGCGGCATCTTGGGTGGTGCAAATAGATAAGAGGTGGTGTGGATAGTAGGTCCCTTCTTTTATCTATGTATCAATTTTTTTTAAAAAAAATTTTTAATCCCAACTATTTTCGGGCAAACCTCGTTCAAAGAAAAAGACTTGGCAAAGAATATCCATGGTGTAATTTACAGGACAGAAAGAGGTAGAAGACGACCCAAACTACCCCCAAACAAAAACACACTCTTCAATCTTTAATATTATTTTTCGTTTCACTCTCACCGATCAATCATACCAATTACTCGACTGTTACTTGAGTGAAAACCTTGTCAAGATAAGGTGAAAACGGCGGAAATTAGGGTTCGAACTCAAATTCGTTTAATTGTTTGTGAAATTACTCAATTAGGGTTCGGATGACGCTCAATTATCAAAGTTCTTCGATAAAATTTATTTGACGGCAGAAGGGGGATCCCATTATTGCTCAAGAAATCTGATGACATCTGTGGCAATATCTGTGACAAGATATTTTGATTGTTTGATCAAATTTAATATATGTTGTGTACATCAAAATTTCCTAGAACCTAAATTCTGTAAAATAATATCACAAATCACCATGCGTAAGTCGCTTTTCTCTCAAATTAGGCCATTATGTTTCGAATCGAACTGTATTTGTAGTATCACTATCAATCATGATGTTTTCCTATAGTATCTGGAGGTGAATTGCAGAAGTTCAAGCAAGATCTGGCGGTCTTCCATTCGTACGGAGGGCGGATTTCCATTGATTTGATCAACCGGAAGCTCGACGATGGATTGCCTCTAGCTTTGTAGATCGAATCAGTTAAAGAAGGGGAAGAACCTAGTTAGTTTTTGTCACACCCCAACCGACGACAGAATTTACATCGGGGCATGATGAATGTCCAAATGATCATGACACTTAATTAAAGTTTCAATATTTAATCATTACCAAACGCCAATACCATACAAGTACTAGTCTTCAAATGAACTAACATACCATAACGATAAAGTCTTAATTGATTTAACTAGGTCTAAGCATCTTAGATGTAGCATCAATCAAGTATGTCTCAAACTGCATTTCCTGTGGCATATATAAAAAATAGAGAGAGTCAACTAAAATAGTTGGTGAATATACATAGGGTTAGAATACATATAATAGTTTAAAAGCGATTCACATGTCAAATGTAGACTTAAATATGTATGAATAAACAAATATTGCATAATCAAACCTTTGATTACTAGTGTCTGTAACTCGAAAGTTACGCTTAGATTAAATTATGTTTCAATCACCCAAATGCCAATTATCGGTCAAATTAAGGTGTGTTGTCAAACCAATGGATCCATCTCGTTGGATTTTGGTGTGTCCGACTGTTGATTACTCAACGTAGCCATAAAGGTACGATTCAAGAGTTACACTTTGGACAACGGACACGTTATAATATTTAAATATCACTGATCATAGAGCGAATATTAGGTGAATCCTTATTTGTGAAATAAGTATTATGATTAATTATTTGGGAAATGATTAACGGACAAATAAAACAGTGATCGTTTAATATGTAAACGAGAAATGAAATTGTTACAACAGTTGACAATTTAATCACGGAATATTATTACGTCAAAAGACAGCTTGACTAAATCTAGGATAAGATGTTATTCGGTAACTATGAGAACGAGAGATTTAATTTATGAGATAAATTAAATACGAATAAAATAAATATTATTGAATACATTAATAGTAATTACCCAGAGAAACGTTTTGGATAATCAGTTAACTAAAACGTGGATGTTGAAACATATATATATCAAATATATTGGGTCTGTTACATACATGTAAACTTTAATGGATATTAGTTGTATTAACAGTTAATATCAGGATAATGTCTTTGGAAAAAAACAATATTTTTAGAGACTGGATTGTAAATTGTATTCCTATAAATACAGATTAAATCTTAAAACCTAATACACTGAGAAATCCTAAGAGTTTAGAAACCAAAAGCCTAGTCCCTCCCCTCTCCTCCCTGTGACGCAGGCACCACCACCATCGCCACTCACCTGTCGCCCGCCACGATCTTCCAGCGCCGTTGTCCGCCACCATCGTCTAGTGTTGTCGTCGACTCGTCGCCGCTGCCAGCCGTCGCCGGTCACCACCCATCGTCGTGTACGACCTCAGGTGTGGACCAGTTCGCGTTGTCCCTTGGTCTCGATATCCAGTAGGTTTCGGTTATCGTGTCGGGATATAGATTCGAGTTGCTCAAGAGTTGAATAAGTGATCATGGATTTCTAACGGATCCGTTTGTCGCATTCAGAGTGTCTCATCTCGGTATTGTCAAGATCGGTATTGTCAAGATCAATCTCTAAACACCCTATGGTTGTATTTATATATATTTATCTGGATTGTTTGTAACTGGATAACTGGTTTGGGATACTTGACTCGTTAGTAAAAGTTTTGAACTTTGTCGCTTCCGCATTTGATTTTAGTATAATTGTTTTTCTGATAGATGATAAACAAATAAATATATAATACAAGTTTTTATATTACTTGACAAAATTTATTTTTGTCCTAAGCGAGCCTCTGATTCCAAGAGTGGTATCAGAGCCACTTTTACAATGATTAAGATAATATTAGTTTATTGATCTTGCGTTTTATATGTGTCAGAATTTATTTTGACATATAAATCATGCCTTTATGTTTATGATTGTGTGAATCAAGCCATCGACCCAATGATTATTTTGCTTGTGATTATTGTGGATGTGATACTTTTGGTTATAATTGTTTTTTGGTTGTGGTTGTTTTAATCTTGATGATGTATGTATTTTTCGAGTATGTTTGGCCCACGATGTAATAGTTAAGTTTTATTTTATTTTGTAAATTTAAATATATTTACATCAAGATGTACATCATGTTGAAGACAACAAAGGACGAGGATTGTCAAGATTGGAAGTGGATCCAGGATGGTGGTGCATGGATACTTATTTAAGACATCTCGTAACAACCAAAGAAGTCAAGAAGGAGTGGTGCCAGAATTGTGGTTGCATGCCCCTAATTGACCTAGTTCAGTCTCATTCATTAGCTCGAACGAAACTAAACAAATAATCATAAATGGCTCGATTCTATATTTGTGGTTGATTGATTATTTAGAATAATTCATTTAACCCAAACGTGATTTTTCACAATCCTAAAAGACGTTTAAAATTAAAATGATGTTTTAATTAAAAGGCACATATATATAATAAGTTGTAATTATAGAATTGGTTTTAATTTTAAGGAAAAAAACTAAAAACCATAAAATTAGCAAAGAGTTTATTAATTTTAAAACAGCTTCGCGATAAATTACCAACCTAGTTTTAGTAATTAGGTTATCTAAAATACGATCGCACGTGTAATGAAAAGAAGTTTTCAAAATTTACCACGAACGTGTAAAATATGATTTTACTAAAATGCACGACTTACATGCAAATTTTTCGTCCATTATATTTTATAATATAGAAGAAAATCCCAATTTCAAAACGATATTTATTGTCATTCTAAATCTGAAATACTCAAACCGATCTATATGAACCCCATTTGTTAACGCTTACCCTACATTGGGCCTACGATTTCGGTACAAGGTCGAGCCGCGATTCCCGTGTAACATAGGCCAGTAAAACACGTTTCTTAATTAGGGATAATATCACTCGTAGCATGACAAGTGGGCATAGTTGGGGCAAACATACAAAACTGACGCATCGTGTCGCGCAAATGTAAGAGTTGTGTAGAGACACAATCGGTAAACCGTTACCCACCTACGTAGCAGATGCAGGAGTGAATAATGTTAAGCCAGTCACTTATGTATTTGTGAAATAAGGTCATTGTCTAAAATTAAATTTTACTTAAAGATATAAATTGGAATTGCAAATTCATAATATGTCATGTAACCCCAAAACTGAGAGTTGTGTGAGACGCACTCGGTAACAATTACCCACCTACGTAATAAATGTAGGTAAATAGTGTTATGCGAATCACCTTGTATATATGAAATATGATCTCTATCCTAATTGAAATATGTGTTATTGGGTCTGTCTATTTAATTAAGTTGATTAGTAACACAAAGTCCTAAAAAATATATTGATTCCCTCTTGTAGATGTTCCATAGCTATTATAAAGAATTCCGTCACTGAAAAATAATGTACAGAAACAAACTCACCAAGAGGAATTTCCCGACATCTGTAACACTTAAGATTAAATTGTGAAATTTTAAATTGAAAATAAATTTAAAATTCTGAAAAATTGAGACTCGCGGACCGCTAATGAAAGGGTCCTAAATTGAAGGTCCGCAATCAACCTTTTAGGTTAAATCTGACATCGCAAAAGAAACATATGCATGTCATTCTCTTTTAAAAATTGTGCACCCCCGTTGTTTCTGCAACAACTCGCAGATAGCAAATCTAGTTCTATTCTAAATTGATCCAATAGTTTTGCTTTTGTAGATTTAAGACATTCTAGTATAAAAATAACTAGAAATCGCAAATCCACGTGTTGCCACAAGAATAACACGGACACACAAAACAACTGCGTTGCTATAACGTTACTAAGGGAAAACATAAATAAATAAATAAAACCTTTTAAGTGTTATTAGAACATTTTAATTACAATCATCCTAATAAATCAATAAAGGGTCTAATGTATCTAGGGCTTGCTTGATTTGCATTGACCCAATAGCTGACCACTAACTCGATCAGTGGTCGCTACTCAACTTGTTTATTTTCATTGTTTAACCAACTGACTTGGTCCAAAGTTGCTGACACATACCTAATTTTTTGCCGACCCAGTCCTTAATTTTTTCCTCTAATCGAGTTATTCATTCCAAAAAATAGCAAGCAGGGCCTTAATTTATTTCCTATTTTTCTTGATTCTCCAATGAGAGGTCTAGTCGTCTAAAGGTCGAGTTTGTGCAGAGAATAAATAAAAACACTCGATAACGATAATGATATGACCAACCTTTCATATGACATGTGTGTTAGGTTAAGACGGGTCAGGTTGCTGAGTTTTTGTATCATGTTAATCATGAAGGGAGTTGTATTTATAACTCGCATTCCATGTGGTTATGGTGTTCGAAAGGGCAATGCTAGTTATCAGTGGTTGGCTAGCAATGACCTTTTGGTTTAGTAACCCCATATTGTAATACTAGGTTAGAACCCGTGTATTAGACATGTTTGAAATTGTAAAATCGACACAATTCATAATTCTCTAAATATTCTTCTTATATTTTTAAGTGTAAGTTGAAACGATAAAAGATACAACATCAACTTATCGCTTTTAAATAATAACTGATAAATATTTTTATAAAAAACATGACCATAGTACATTACGTACAATAACAAACAATAAAATTACAATATTTATTTACAAATTTGAAAATATTTTTTTGTATAATATATTTGATGTATCATTTTTAAAGGGTATGCATCAAACGGATTTTTTTGACAGATTATTTTCGCACTCGAATGACTTGTACTTTAACACTACAACGTCCCTTTAAAGATTCAAGTAATTAAGTTGATTATCCATTACCCTGTTATAAAGAAGAAAATGTTAATTGTAAGTTATTTAAATTACATAATATAGTTGATATGTAAACCGGTTGGAAAAAGAAAATTATTTGGTTTTGGAACTACAAGAGAGAGCACTTGAGATAGTAGACATATTTTCTAAACGCATGTACTTAGATGAAAAAACTTATTGCATGTTACTACATATAAATTTTAAGGATGTCAAAATTTGGGAGAATATCACGAGTTCAAAATAATTCAACCTAAATTAGATAAATCAAATCCCTTAATTAGAATATGGATATTCGTGGTTTTGAGGGGAATTTTGATGTGAGAATGCACGTAGTGTTGACAAGTGTCCTCAATTGTAATTGTTTATTAGAGTAGGAAGATATATTTACTAAAATATTAAATTATATATATTATTTAGTTTAACATACTTTAACTAAGAAACCCTTAATCTAAAGTTTTAAACTTCGTTCACTCTCTTTGCCTTTTTGAACCCGCCGTCCTCCAAATTTCGACCCTCACTGGCTTATTGCCTTACACTGCCGATTCGTAGTTCGCCATCGAGCTTGTTGCATACGGATTCGAGCTTCAACATCGATACATTTTTTCATTTCTTGTTGGTGTTTGACTATTTAATGTACTTATATTAGACTATTTGCTCATTTTGATGTTTATCACTAGTAATTTTAGAAATTGAATGTATTTTTTTTACCATTTTTTTGTTTTGAAAATTCGGATATCCAGTTAACTATCCGAATCCGTATCCGAAATTTTGGATACGGATTCGGATAGTGAAAATCAACTATCCGAAATTTCGGATCCGAAATTCGGATATCCGGTTTTGAACACCCCTACATACAAGTACCCCCAGACCAAAAGACCCCCCCCCCCCCATTCTCTCTCTCCCACGAGAGCAACTAGCCTGAGCCTACGACTAAGGCAACATGAGCTAAGAACAAGACGACAGAGCCTGAAAAACTAAACCCATCCTAAAAGTCCCTAAAGCGAATCCGCCGTCTTCACAAGCTCCTATCATAGATCATGTCCTTAGAGAGGTGCAAGTCTAAAAGATCCTACCTAACCTTCTTTCCCCAGGTTAGTTTCGGTGTTCCTCCACTCCTCTTTTCTTCCACTAAGAGAGGTTCCACGCTCCTTATCGGAGCTGTCAATTGCCACATCTGAACATGTCTGACCCATCTCAGTCTCGTCTCCCTAATTTTATCACAAATACATGTCACCCCTAACTTAAACCTAAAAACCCCATTCTTGATTCGGTCCAACATTATGTGTCTGCACATCCACCTTGACATCCTCATCTCTACAGTCTCCAACTTTAGCGCCTACGACTTCTTAATAGGCCATGAAAATACCTAGATATGGCAAATCTACGTATTTTCACCAGAATAACGAGGACACACAAAACAGTTATGTGACTATAACATTACTAAAGGGAAACATAAATTAAAAAAGAAAACAAAAACCTTTTAACTGTTATTAGAATTTATTAATCACAATCACCCCAATAAATCAGTAAAGGGTCAAAATGTGTGTATTTTTTTCCATTTATTCTTGATTCTCCAATTAGAGTCTAGTCGTCTAAAGGTCGAGTTCATACAGAGAATAGATAAAAACACTCATAAGAACGATAACAATAATGATATGGTCAACCTTTCATATGACATCTGTGTTTGGTCAAGACGGGTCAGGTTGCTGAGTTTCCATATCATGTTAATCATGAAGAGAGTTGTATTTATAACTCGCACTCCATGTGGTTATGGTGTTCAAAGGAGCAATGTTGAGTTATCAGCGGTTGGTTAGCAATGACCTTTTGATTTAGTAACCCCATATTGTATCATTTAGCTTTGAAATAGAAATTCGAAGATGTTATTATCACACGAGGCGTTCCATAACCAATTTAACTACCTCTACAGCGTCCACAGTAACTGCCACCTTCACTGTCGGTTTGTTGCACCATTCAGCCTCTTCGTTAAACCTTGCATAGTAACAATAACCACGTCAAAAATATGCATCATTGAAAAACAAAACACGGGTACATAAAACATAGGCCACACATTGTTTTATCATACATTCTCCAACTCATCTTTCTGCAACATATACACCAGAAAGAAGCTTAAATTTTATGCACACAACCTTTTCTATACAAAGTTAGTATTTTCTTTAGTTGTTCTTGAAATCTGATGACAAAACAATATTTGGTTAAAATGGAAACAGCAAAATGTGTTCATCGGGTCAAACTGAGTTAAAAGTTGGGGAAAGATCAAATCATTCAAATAAGTTTGATTACTATTGTGATAGTACATTTTTGAAAACATATTTCAGCATAAATATTTATAAAAAGTAATATGACAAAAGGAACAAAAAGCGCGATACAACCAACCCAAACCGACCCAATATATTACCAGATTATCTTCTGTGTACTGTTGATAACGATTATCAGTTAGTAATATAGCACGACCTATAATCAGTGCAAATCCTGATGCCCTTTCAGGTATTGTTTCAAAAGATAAATCATGACATAAATGTATATGTGTGTGTAAATAAAATGCAAATGAAATAATAAGAAAGAAAGAAAATAAACATTTCCACCTTTTCTGTTTGTCGAAAAACGATGTTAGGCCCCTTGTGATTCCAGTTGTCTGGACTCTGACAACACCTTCCGTGTAAGTCATTAGCGAAGGTTTAACAGCTGCAAGAACCGTTGTTGGATCATGAAGGTATATCCCTACACAAATGTCCCAGCAGAGCAGATTAACCAAACGTAAATGCATTTTCTTGAATCCAAAATCAGGATTAAAAGTTAATGAACAATTCCTTCGTCTCAAAACACATACCTTTCAAGTTGTATGCATCATGATGATAAGAAAAGTAAAATTCCAGGATCTTGCTCAGATACTTGGTACATATCCCATCTGATTCTGCCAATATGTCACGATCATGATCTACACACGGTACCTCTATCAGTAAATGATACACTAAGAAGTAAACGAAAAAAGTGTGATATTGGAAAACAAGTATTCTGGGCATGATTATGATAATTAAACTTGATTCAAATAACATTTATGTTTTGGTTAAGCAACCATGGATCATGTCCTAGAAGCTCCCATCAATAGTTACATAACAGATATATATAAAATCAAAGCATAAATGTCAATCATGCCAACTCGCGGGCCTGCAGCATATAGTCTGGGTCTTCTGAAAGATCTTTTTCACAAGTTTCATCCCAATCTTGGTTTTAAAGAGCGCGGGACATGAGGCAGAAAAGCGAAGCTTTCAGTACCGAAAGAACAATATATTATATAAATGTTTAGTATATTTCTAATAGGTTTCCAGCATCATTTACCCAAAATATAGACACAAATAATCTCTATATATGTTCCTATAAAGTCTGTTGTACAATATCATGATGCATAAATCCAGGCCCTGTACAAAAAGCGCACCTTAGACTTGAGCCTTATGTCAATTTTTTGCCTAAAAAGTGCGCCTTTACCTGCGCTTTATGTACAACCCTCGCCTTATGTACTATGAAGCGTAAGAACCCTTGCCTTATGTCACCTCACACCTCAGCTCGCCTCAAGCAAACTTTTGTAAACCAAGATCTTAATAAAAATAATTTTGCTCTTCTTGAGCCCGGATGTTGATTAGATCTATATAAGTTGGGTACGGTGAAGTAGATACACGAACTTTTGAAGCAATGAGTACACTTGGCAGTAATTCGGGCCAATGATTTTGTTTTTCTGCTTTAGATATATAACAAAAATATCTTTTATTTCTCCGCATTAAAGTGGGAGTATGGGTATGCATTCAAAAAACACAAAGGATTACCTTTCAGAATAACTTGACGAGTAACATTGACCCCAACAGCTGAAACATCAGCACCACTAGTAAACACAATATCAGCAGCTTCTGGATCACCAAAAATCTGCATGTCCATTCCAATGGAAGAAATGAAAGCAAATTAAATAAATGTTCTTGAAAAGGACTTGCCCTAAACATGTGGACAGGAAACATTTTGATTGCACATGAATTTGAGACAAGATCTATGAAGCACTCCATTTACTCAACATTATACGTATAATGGCAACATTTCTTATATTATGTAGAGTAGTTATTGGTATTTTCCTTAGAAACTAGATTAATACATTGCAAATGAGCCTGAGTTTACTTACATTAGACTCGGTAGCTGGATTCACACTCTCATTTGCTGAAAAATCCCCACCAAGAAGAACAATCTGTCCGATGTTTTTGGTGAAAGCAGGATCCAGTTTAACGGCCTGCAACAATTAAAAGAGAATTTAAAGGTGTTTCCATGAAGAAGTACTTGCTTTTACAAAAAATAAATAAATAAAGTTATGAAAGAGACCAAGGCAATGTTAGTAAGGGGACCCAATGCCACCACAGTGACTTCTCCGGGGTAAAGATTAGCTTGCTCCACCAAATATTCTGCTGCTGACTTTTCTACCGGTTTTGACTTTGGCGGAGGAAAGTTCTGGTTTCCAAGCCCGTCTACCCCATGAGCAAAGTCTCTAACTTGAAGCCTTGTTGCTTTCTTGGCACATGGAGAAGAAAGAAAGAAAATATACAGGGTTGACATAATTGTTTTTTCAAGAGAATATATAAGCAAATATGTGCATGAAGCTAATATACAAAAATATTTTAAAAAATAAAAAAAAACAGTTCAGGAAATTTTTGCATTTTTCTGATAAACCTGTCACAATTCAAGAGAGCTGCCATTTTGATGACAGAATCCTGGAGGCAATAAGTTATGCAAATAATAGTTGATGCTAGTTTGTAAACCAAATCCAACTTGTATTGGAGTATGTTGTGAGATTTTTTTCAAATATTCGTAATAGAACGGTTACAAACTGGACGATTTTTTAACTGCTGTGCTGAATCAACCATGTACTTTTTATATTTCAGAACTTATTTGTGAAGAGTGCATAAAATAGAAATGGAAGGAGATGTACCATATAACTAACATGAGATCCTTCTGCAACAGGGATGTCTGTTCTTCCAGCAACCTCCAACTAAATATAATTAACAAAACATGAATATAATTAGCTGGTGCAGAATCACAAGGAAAAATAATAATTCAGATTCCTCTGGAGAAAAATATGAAATAAGCTTACCAAATGCAATGCATTTCTAGTGGCAAGAGTGGTGTACACATTTCCATAAATGGTTGTAAGCCCAATCACCTTGAGTTCTGGTGACCTTAATGCCAGAAATATTGCCATGGCATCATCTGATTGAACAATTGCACATAAATGATTGAAAAATCAGCAAT
>JBCNJP010000020.1:1005200-1040537 GCA_039602395.1 Deinandra increscens subsp. villosa | reverse complement strand
GGATTATCAGTTAGTAATATAGCACGACCTATAATCAGTGCAAATCCTGATGCCCTTTCAGGTATTGTTTCAAAAGATAAACCATGACATATATGTATATGTGTGTGTAAATAAAATGCAAATGAAATAACAAGAAAGAAAGAAAATAAACATTTCCACCTTTTCTGTTTGTCGAAAAACGATGTTAGGCCCCTTGTGATGCCAGTTGTCTGGACTCTGACAACACCTTCCGTATATGTCATTAGCGAAGGTTTAACAACTGCAAGAACCGTTGTTGGATCATGAAGGTATATCCCTACACAAATGTCCCAGCAGCAGCAGATTAACCAAACGTAAATGCATTTTCTTGAATCCAAAATCAGGATTAAAAGTTAATGAACAATTCCTTCGTCTCAAAACACATACCTTTCAAGTTGTATGCATCATGATGATAAGAAAAGTAAAATTCCAGGATCTTGCTCAGATACTTGGTACATATCCCATCTGATTCTGCCAATATGTCACGATCATGATCTACACACGGTACCTCTATCAGTAAATGATACACTAAGAAGTAAACGAAAAAAGTGTGATATTGGAAAACAAGTATTCTGGGCATGATTATGATAATTAAACTTGATTCAAATAACATTTATGTTTTGGTTAAGCAACCATGGATCATGTCCTAGAAGCTCCCATCAATAGTTACATAACAGATATATATTAGTAATACTAACAGTTCTCAAATCAAAGCATAAATGTCAATCATGCCAACTCGCGGGCCTGCAGCATATAGTCTGGGTCTTCTGAAAGATCTTTTTCACAAGTTTCATCCCAATCTTGGTTTTAAAGAGCGCGGGACATGAGGCAGAAAAGCGAAGCTTTCAGTACCGAAAGAACAATATATTATATAAATGTTTAGTATATTTCTAATAGGTTTCCAGCATCATTTACCCAAAATATAGACACAAATAATCTCTATATATGTTCCTATAAAGTCTGTTGTACAATATCATGATGCATAAATCCAGGCCCTGTACAAAAAGCGCACCTTAGACTTGAGCCTTATGTCAATTTTTTGCCTAAAAAGTGCGCCTTTACCTGCGCTTTATGTACAACCCTCGCCTTATGTACTATGAAGCGTAAGAACCCTTGCCTTATGTCACCTCACACCTCAGCTCGCCTCAAGCAAACTTTTGTAAACCAAGATCTTAATAAAAATAATTTTGCTCTTCTTGAGCCCGGATGTTGATTAGATCTATATAAGTTGGGTACGGTGAAGTAGATACACGAACTTTTGAAGCAATGAGTACACTTGGCAGTAATTCGGGCCAATGATTTTGTTTTTCTGCTTTAGATATATAACAAAAATATCTTTTATTTCTCCGCATTAAAGTGGGAGTATGGGTATGCATTCAAAAAACACAAAGGATTACCTTTCAGAATAACTTGACGAGTAACATTGACCCCAACAGCTGAAACATCAGCACCACTAGTAAACACAATATCAGCAGCTTCTGGATCACCAAAAATCTGCATGTCCATTCCAATGGAAGAAATGAAAGCAAATTAAATAAATGTTCTTGAAAAGGACTTGCCCTAAACATGTGGACAGGAAACATTTTGATTGCACATGAATTTGAGACAAGATCTATGAAGCACTCCATTTACTCAACATTATACGTATAATGGCAACATTTCTTATATTATGTAGAGTAGTTATTGGTATTTTCCTTAGAAACTAGATTAATACATTGCAAATGAGCCTGAGTTTACTTACATTAGACTCGGTAGCTGGATTCACACTCTCATTTGCTGAAAAATCCCCACCAAGAAGAACAATCTGTCCGATGTTTTTGGTGAAAGCAGGATCCAGTTTAACGGCCTGCAACAATTAAAAGAGAATTTAAAGGTGTTTCCATGAAGAAGTACTTGCTTTTACAAAAAATAAATAAATAAAGTTATGAAAGAGACCAAGGCAATGTTAGTAAGGGGACCCAATGCCACCACAGTGACTTCTCCGGGGTAAAGATTAGCTTGCTCCACCAAATATTCTGCTGCTGACTTTTCTACCGGTTTTGACTTTGGCGGAGGAAAGTTCTGGTTTCCAAGCCCGTCTACCCCATGAGCAAAGTCTCTAACTTGAAGCCTTGTTGCTTTCTTGGCACATGGAGAAGAAAGAAAGAAAATATACAGGGTTGACATAATTGTTTTTTCAAGAGAATATATAAGCAAATATGTGCATGAAGCTAATATACAAAAATATTTTAAAAAATAAAAAAAAACAGTTCAGGAAATTTTTGCATTTTTCTGATAAACCTGTCACAATTCAAGAGAGCTGCCATTTTGATGACAGAATCCTGGAGGCAATAAGTTATGCAAATAATAGTTGATGCTAGTTTGTAAACCAAATCCAACTTGTATTGGAGTATGTTGTGAGATTTTTTTCAAATATTCGTAATAGAACGGTTACAAACTGGACGATTTTTTAACTGCTGTGCTGAATCAACCATGTACTTTTTATATTTCAGAACTTATTTGTGAAGAGTGCATAAAATAGAAATGGAAGGAGATGTACCATATAACTAACATGAGATCCTTCTGCAACAGGGATGTCTGTTCTTCCAGCAACCTCCAACTAAATATAATTAACAAAACATGAATATAATTAGCTGGTGCAGAATCACAAGGAAAAATAATAATTCAGATTCCTCTGGAGAAAAATATGAAATAAGCTTACCAAATGCAATGCATTTCTAGTGGCAAGAGTGGTGTACACATTTCCATAAATGGTTGTAAGCCCAATCACCTTGAGTTCTGGTGACCTTAATGCCAGAAATATTGCCATGGCATCATCTGATTGAACAATTGCACATAAATGATTGAAAAATCAGCAATCATATGCCCTAGGAGTCTAAACGAGTCAATCCAGGACTCGTGAGATACTCAGGATCAGCTCCATAAAATCTTGAATTAAACTGAGCTTAAATGAACATGAGCTCAAATTATGGCTCATTTAGTAAACGAGATCACAGCCGACTCGTGATGCTAAATGAACCTTTTATTTATATCAGGTTTTACTTAATCTATTAAATGTATTTAGATAAATAATTACTATTATTTATAAAATTATGATAAAATAATCTACTACCTAATTATTATGAATTAAATTTATTTAGATAAAAAAAAATCCCGCCCAAACCAGCTAACCGCTACCTCAAATCATTTACATTCTTAGCTCCATATTATTTTTATTTTGTAAAAAACTAAAATTTTGGAAATTTAGATTATTCACCCCCTCATTTAGATATAATATTTATGTCAAACTAATAAAGAACTACGACAAATCAAAAACCGTTATTTAATTATTTAATGTAATGTAACATGTAATTCCAATAATAAGAAGTGTAAACACACAATAAACAAGCATACCCGGTAAAAATTCTCCTCAGGGTAGTAGGGTACTGGGCTGAGGTGAGATAAAGGCAACCTTACCCCTACCCATGGATAGAGTGACCGCTCCCAAATGATAAGAAGAGTCACAACATGAATTATCAATTGTATTTTTGTAATTATTCAATCCGTGTAATACTTGTGCTCTATCCTAGTTATATAATATAAAATAACACACGTACCCAGTGAATCCTACTAATAATCTATTTCGTTGTCCATGTTAGGACTTAAAGCATCAAGCTCATAAACAGAGTCGGGACACCACCTTAACACCCACCTGGTTACTCTTGGACTAGAAATCCTTTGTATAAGGGCATGCGGTATGCTCCTTGATTCACAAGTGTGACTGTGTGAGTCTAGGTGGCACCAAACTCACACCAACTCACATGTGAAATACTCACACCCATCGGTGTGAGTGGGTGGCGTGGGTTTTTCTAGTTGAAATTGCAACGCCATGAGATTCAAAAATGGGGACCACCACTTTACATCTATCCAATTAGATATTGACACATTATTTTTTATTTTATTTATTAAATCAAATATTTGCTTAATACCAACTCACACCACACAACTCACACCACCATACCTCTCCTGTGTGAGTTGGTGTGAGTCCACTCAAAATATTTATTAAAATATATATTATGCTGAAAATGAAAACTATAGTTATTTAAATATATACAAATTTAATTATAAAATTATATAAATAAAATAATTAAATATTAAACGGGTTTAAACCAAGAAGCTTCAATGATTTCTATAGACCGAGCTCGAGCCTTAAAAAATAAAACTCTAAACGGGCCAAACAAGATTGAAATCAAGTCGTGTAAAAATGTCGAATACTTGGATAATCCCAGAAAGCGTGTGATCACTTTCGGATTGAATATTTCGACGCTTCACTCGAGATATCGATCGGATATGATCAAGGAACTAGAGAAATTTCATATGTGACTGACAAACAAAAAACCAAAAACTTGTTTACGACCAAAATTAGATGTTAAGGGGGGAGGAGCGTCAAAAGATAGCTAGTAGTTTTTTTTAATAGCGTTTGGAACTACCCACAAATTTCCAATACCCGAGTAAGCATTTCTAAGACGGGATTGCAATCGTCCATACTGGATTTGACATTCTAGGCTTGACTCGCCCAGTAACACCTGGAGGAAACCCACTATTTGGAAAAACCCCTTGAGTCAGGTTTAAACGATTAAACTTGAGCTCTCAAGGTCTCCCAAGCTCTAACCAACATCCCCATACCATTAGGCCTAATGCCCTTTGCTAATAGCCATCTTAATTCGAATTTTTAATCAAGAATTGTTAAGTTACGCATCTGGTCCTTCTGAAAATAATAAGTACATTTTCTGACCAAAATAAGCTCTCTTGGGAGCGTTACCCCCGAAACCTTGCCAAGATGACTTCCCTTAGAACCCTCTTGAGGTTCAAAATTATAAAATCATCAATACGAGTGAGCCACCTAGGACTCACACGAAGTCAATCCTAAAATATAGCAACAAGCGATGATGATATTATGATTTGATAGAGTGGTGAAGTTAGGGTTTACCGATGCCAGGGTCCGTATCTATGATTATCTTCTTTGGTTCCGCCATTATCAGGAGAATCAAAACTCGATTATGCCTTAATCAATGGATCTGGAATTTGTATGATTGATCCAAAACCTCTAGAATCATCGAAACTCTCCTCCCTCCTTCCAAACAAACTCCAGACTGGTAGCCCTAAAGTCTTGAATTGAGATCGAACCCCTGATTAGAGGTGTAAGAAACACGGTTTCAACAATACAGACGTTACAAAATGACTAGAAATTCGAAATCGAGGAAAAAGGTGGCAATTGAAATGAAACCACCGATAATCGAGTATTATGAAGAATACCAGTTACTCGTGAGACAAAATAATGAGTATAAATATCCTACAAGGAATTAATTAAATTAAAAGAAACTTTCTACTACTATCAAAGCTGATAGTACAAGTAGCTAAAGCGTGTGAATATCGGTTTGGTTTTCACGGGTTACTTAGGAGCAAGAAGAGAAACATCATGGGTAGGGTCGTTTAAAAAACTCGTGGCTCATGGCTCGCGTTAAAACTCGCTCGAAAAAGTCTCGAAATTAGCTCGCTCAAAATCGGCTCGATTAAAAACGAGCCGAGCTGACTCGGCTCGGTTTCCTAACGAGCTGAGCCAGAGCCAAGGTTAGCTCAGCTCGTGGCTCGCTCGTTAGTTAACTCGTTGGTTCGCTCGCTTGACTCGTTTAAATTTAAGCTCAAATTTTAGTATATATACATATATATAACCCAAAAACTATAAGTTTATTATTTATAATAGAGTAAATTACTATTTGTATCCCTGACGTTTGGCCAGTTTTGCCACCTGCATCCGATTTTTAAATTTTTAACATATCGTTCCCTGAGGTTTGTATTTCATTGCCAAGTGGATCCCTCTGACTAACGGGGTTAGATTTTTCTGTTAAGAAGAAGGACATTTTTGTCATTTCACACTTGAGGGACTGTTTATAAATATATCTAATACATATAGGGACTGTTTTTGTAACTTTGATAAATATAAAAAAAATACGCTGCCAAACACGCCGTCACCCACGCCCCCGCCACCGGAAACCCTACCTTTCCGGCCACCAAAGTACCAGCCACAACCCCGCCGCAGCTGTTGCTGTTCTTGTTGCCTCTGGATCACCTTCACCATCATGCTCCTAGGCAATTTATATACATACGTACAGTAGGCAATTTCAAAAAAGAAAAAGAAAAGAGCAAAGAGGGGCGGCACAGCCATTCACCCGTAGACGAAGGGGCGGCGATTTCCGTTGTGAACAGCAAAGGAGGGGCGGAGATTTCCGATTGTGAACAGCTAATAGGGGCGGCACAGCCGCCATTCATCCCAGCGCCGGTGACTCCCGATGACCCCTCTCCCCTTTTCCCCTTTCTCTCTGGTTCGCCACGGTGACTCCCGACGATCCCTCAATCCCTGTAATTCTTTCATTTTAACCCCCTTACGAACAGATCGGGGTAGAGATGCAGCCCTAGCTTTTTCCGTCGACGCCACCAAGGCGGCCCTTTCTCCTCCTTCCGGCTACGCCGCCGCGACCTGGGATACGAACGGAGGTGGTCGGATCTTAAAGATCGATGGTGGCCTGTAGGAAGAAACGAACCGATGGGTGCTCCACAGGCGAAGACTTGCCGGACTTAGGATTTAGGTCGCCGGTTGTCACCGGTTGTCTCCCGGTTGTCGCCGGTCGGAGAAGAAGGGGGAGGGGAGGAGACGGCAGTACTCTCTTCTCTTCTTTTTCTTTATTCTTTTTTAAAATCATTATTAGTTTTATATAATATATATTTTAATTAGTTTAGATGATTTACACAAATAGTCCCTGTCTTTTAATATCTTTGATAATTTTATAGAACTAGTCCCTGATCTGTAAATTTACTGAAATACCCTTGTACTTAACAGAAAAATTTAACCCCGTTAGTCAGAGGGATTCACTTGGCAATGAAATACAAACCTCGGGGAACGATATGTTAGAAATTTGAAAATCGGATGCAGGTGGCAAAACTGGCCAAACGTCAGGGATGCAAATAGTAATTTACTCTTTATAATATATATATTTTTAGTTAAATACTAAGTTCCTAATAGTATTTGTCTTAAAAATTATTAAATTAGAATAAGATTCACAACAAATATGATACTTTTCAATAGGAAATATATATTTTTATTAAAAAATAAATAAAGAAACATTAAATTTAAAATTTTTCACTACGAGTATGTTATAATATCACGTTTTTCTCATGTTATATATCCGTATGTGTAAATAATATAAATTTTAAAAAATAAACTAGTTGGCTCGACAGCCAGCTCAACTCGGCTCGATTTTAACGAGCCGAGCTTGAGTTCAATATTTTAGCTCGTTAAAATAAACAAGCTAGCACAGCTCAGCTCGGCTCGGCTCGTTTACAGCCCTAATCATGGGTTGGAACCGGACCCATGAATTGTTGAATTTATGAACCAAGATCCAATTGGTTCTCTTTGTCATTTACAAAAAATCATAGGTCGGAATCGGACCCACAAATCGGTGTATGTATGACCCGAGAATCGAACCGGTAAGAAAAAGCGGTCCAAATTCACAGTTATCTTGGATCCGTTCCTCGGTTCTTCGGGTCGGAACCACAATAGTTTTCTTGATTTTCTTATAATACAGTAGTTTTCATTTGATTTTAGAACAAACCAATCAAAAATAATTCAACATGGATGATGAAGAAAGATACTGAACTTGGATATATAAACTGTGTGGATGCTGTTACCAAAATACAATTAGATGTTATCACAAATACAACCCAGTCAACTCTACATACATTATGAATAAATTCAATTTCCCTGCTTTTAATGAATAAAAAAACCTACCGACTCACTCATGACAGTTACATCATAGAAGTTGAACGTTTACTTCCCTCGCAGTGCTGCAAACCTGGCTGCCAAATCATCGTAATCGGGCAACTTAGGATGCACGTGCTTAGCCTGATTATCGGGCTGAAATGAGTTGGCACGAGCATAAACTTTCTTAGATTCTGATTCGCCACTTTCGTGAGGAAGAGAGATCGATCTCGTGGGAGGAACAATCAGTTCTACATCATTGTGATGTGAAGGTGATGGAGACTTGCTATTTGCGTTGGATCGGGTTTTCTTTTTTCTTAACTTCCTGGCATCATAAGCTGATGGTTTCTTACTATAATGTAACAATAACTTATCCATCATGTGTTCCTCCTCGTCCCGATGGCTATGGTATTGCTCATCGTCAAATAATATCTGTAAACCTTTTCGTTCTTTTCTTCGGCTACTAGAAACTCTTTTAACAATGCGGGCGTCTTCTGAGCTTCCAATATCGTCATGGCTGGATGAGGATTTAGAGTGCTTGTGCTTCCTCCTAACTGATTTTGGTCTAGGTAACTGCATGATATCATTCTGGTAATGCTGCAGATCTTCAGTTTCATGATCTGATTCTTTCTTCACCTTTTCTGAGTTTGATGCATTGTGAGGCTTGCTGTATGGTGGTGGGATGTTTGGCTTGACATATGGTGGTGGAAGAGAACTATTGTAGGTTGGCTTTGACCTAATTCGGTCCTCCTCCTTGACTTTCCCGGTTGGCTTTGACCTAATCGCGTCTTCTTTATCTCTTGATTTTCCATGAGGTGAAAGATCCGGATTTTCCCCTTTCAAGAAAGTGACGATTTCGGGTCGTCTGTCACGTGACACTTAGTAAATGATCTTCATTGTCTCGGCTATCAATAGTTTCTGGCTCGAGTTTATAACCATTTCTTTCTTTTCTTCCTCGGTCATTGTTTCCAAACATGTTCTTCTCGATAATTACTGGTTCGTGTTTGTAGTCATGTTTTTTGTTTATTTTCATGTTTGGGATGTCCAACACATCTTTCCTCCTATCATATGCATTCCCATCATCATGATGCTCTATTCTTTCTTTATGATGTTTTTCTTCTCTTCTCAAAACCAAACCGTTCACCATGTCATTATCTCGTGTCCTAGTTTCTGGCTCGTGTTTATAAGCACGTCTTTCTTTTCTTCCTCTGATCACCTTATCCTTATCAAAAACTTCAGGTATACTGTTATTCTGTATTAATATGTTCTTCTCGAAATTAGATTCTGGTTTTCCTTTAGAAAAACAGTCACCGTTCTCTGCTTTAGGGGCGAATCTCTCGTGTTTGTGGTCATGGTTTTTGTTTATTTCAACATATGGAATGTCCGAGACCTCTTTCCTCCTAGCATATACATTCCTGTCATCATGATGCTCTATTCGTTCTTTATGATGATTTTCTTCTCTTCTCAAAACGGGACCATCCAACACATCTTTCCTCCTACCATATACATTCCTGTCATCATGATGCTCTATTCGTTCTTTATGATGATTTTCTTCTCTTCTCAAAACGGGACCATCTAACAGATCTTTCCTCCTACCATATACATTCCTGTCATCATGATGCTCTATTCGTTCTTTATGATGATTTTCTTCTCTTCTCAAAACGGGACCGTCCAACACATCTTTCTTCCTAATGTTTGCAACTTTATCATTATGCAATGTTGGTACTTGGTGAGCATGTTCTACTCTTTCTTTGGAATGGTGGTCATTTTTCCGGAAACCATTGTTTCCGTTTGGCGGTTTGTACTCATCATCAGCGACACTCGAAGATCCAAGTTTCTGCAGCTTGTTTGGAACAAAATTAGAGAAAGTTCGGGTTGGGTGGATAGGATTTGAAAATCCTTTAAACCTATGGATGAGTTTGAGGATATAAAAGCCACACCCTTTTCAGGTCTGTGGGTCGATACACGTTTGAGATCAAGAACCGTACCTGAGCAATTGTGGAGGGTTTATCCATCCTTTGTTTGAACCCCTTAGAATCCCACTGGATAAAAAGCTCTGTTGCTATGTCTTGCAGTAACTTTATCCTCTTCTCCACCACTGGAGGTTTAGAGGCTAACTTCTCAACAAACTAGCAAAAATCAACAAGACGGTTAGATGTATATAAGGAGCTTTGAACAAATGAATATTCATTCCGGAGGCCTACCACTTGATTAACATAACATTCTAAACCATTCCCGTATCTTTCTTGAAATACATCCCTGAGGTCACGCAATTCGGGAAGGTCAGAAAATCTTGCAGCAGCAAACATCAAGGATGCAACAGTCTCTCTGCATTCTTCTGGGCATTGCCTAAACGAATCAAGTAAGAAAGATGGCATGTAAATATACAATTACTTGAAGTAGAAAAAGAGTATAGTAATTATAGCTTCACTCTATCTGCATACCCTAGTTTCTGCATGACTGACAGCTGCTTCAATATATACTCACATGACTGGTCAATAAAAGTATAACAAGATAAGAGATTCAATCCAGCTATAAATTCTTCGGTCTGTATCACCACCTCGCATTGAAACAGAACTCTGGTTAGAGATTATTATAACGATGAGATCAAGAACAAACATATCCATATACAAACTCTCAGAATAAATGTATAAATTAGGTTAAAATCAGGAATTGTATCTTTTTATTCACTTTCTTATGCTGACCAAGTACCTACCTTTCAACTTTCATGGTTCTTCTCTAGACACTACTTTGGAAACTTCAAGCTGACTTGGGAAACGAAAGAGAAACAACATCTTTTCAGAGATTAGGTGCTATGAAACCTCAGCACACAAAATGAGAGAAAAAGGTGTTGTTTTTGAAAGGCACAACGCACAAGAGAACGATCATTCACAAGAACTATAGGTCTAATCAGGATACCTACCGAAAGCTTATTTTCCTGCTTATAAGTATGCAAAAGCCTAGATAAATTCACCTGTTGGTACAACATTCCTATAAAAGAGTCCAGGTGACAAAATTTCACTATTCTTTAAACTGATTGTTTTACAAAATAACACCATGCCAGGCAAAACTTAATTGAATGTCCTCATTCTTAACTAAAAAGGCCTAGAAACAAACTAGCACTTCTCGCTTCTAATCCCTCAACTTAACAACTTTGGATTTCTACACTCGAGACAAAGACACGCTTTAAGAAACCATCACTACTGTGAACATACGAGTAGCGACACTAGGTCAACAAAGCTTCTAAGATTAGTAACTAGGGCTCCCCATACAAAAAAATTTACAAAGAAAACAACTCGCAAAACCATAAAGAAAAAGAGTGATGAAGCAAAGAACTTCAATGGCAAACTCAGTGAACACATCTATACCGCAACTAGGAGTAACTTAACAAGATTGCCAACATTAAGCTCTCAAAGAATACATTCAACCTCAGCTGCAATATGCAAGTCCAGTCCAGTCCACAATAACTTCTATGCTATATATACTCTATATCAGAAATCTAAAGAGATCACTATTTGAACCTTTTAGCAAGGATGAAGAAATTAAAAGTAATCAACAGTTTCCGGTTTCCACATCATGTTAGCACTTTTAAAACAATCCCTAATTTCTTAATGGGAAAATTGGAATTAAAATTGGAATTAAATAATCCAAGTTATTGGGTATTGGCGGATAATAATCCGAGTTCCAATATTGGCATACAATAATCCCAATTATTTGGGTCTTGGAATTCATTGGACCGCCGTTAATTTTCACTAACTCCGTTAGTTGTGTGCTGACGTGGCACATGCCACATCAACAAGTATGATGCCACATCACCTGCCACGTCAGCAAAAATGATGCCACATCACCTGCCACGTCAGCAAGTACTAGCGGAGTTAGTGAAAATTTAACGGCGGCCCATTGAATTCCAAGACCCAAATAATTGGGATTATTGTAGGCCAATATTGAAACTTGGATTATTATCCGCCAATACCCAATAACTTGGATTATTTAATTCCAATTTTCCTTCTTAATGTATCATCATCCCCAATTTCTACTCTTCAATTTCAATATCCTTAGCATACCACTAACACAAACTAAGATCAAAATCACAATATTTTGAGATCATCTAGACGTAATGAGCAAGTTAAATCAAAATTCAGAAGCAGTACCCTTCCATATGCATTCACATCAAGCCCATTAGCTAGCAATTTCGCAAGATCTTCCTTCAGAAACCTCTGTTTCGCCTCCTCCCTCCTCCGCAACACCGCTATTCGTGTCCTCGTCGGCTTGATTAACGATTTACTTCAAAACACACGATTTTGTAACCAATTTTCAGCACCAGTCGCGAATTGAGCAAATAAGCAGATTCAATTTTAGAAATACAGTATCTGTAGAGAAAAAAAACTAACCATTTGGAGCTGAAACCATTGCGCCCTAACAATCCGTCTAACATTTTGTTGCAGATCTGATAGACAGAACGACTGATTCTTCTGAACTGAGATTGATTCTCCCTGTCGTTATCTGAGATTTGTGTATAAAATGCTCCTCAGAAATCTGCGAAAATTTTGGATCTGTAAATTTTCACACACAAATACACATAGCAGGTGAGCGAGCTTTTTTGCTGGTAAAAAGTAAGGAAAGCTTTCATCACTGTCGTCAATGGCCGTATTATATGCATACAATAATGGTGCTTTTGTGTTGTTTAAGAAAATGTTTCTTCTTAGCCCCTAAAGTTTTTGAAACATTTATATGCTACCCTCATAATTTAACATTATAACACTCTAGTCCTTTTGTTATCCTTCCTTCCCAATGACCCCAAAAAAAGGTGAAGGGCAGAGGAGGTTCTTTCAACAAAATGTCATTTCAACGCCAACCCCACCGCCGTCGGTACCTTTTCTACTTATTTAATTTGGGGTTCGAGAACATATAATTATTGAACGTGTGCTTAAGAGGACACCGTGATGGTTAAAATGTAGAGTGTATGCTTCACAATCAAAATATTAGGGTTTTAAATATAACAAGACAATAAGATGCAGATATAATATATTTATCTCGAAGCATTCACATCCTATTCCCTATTCTGCATCCCATCTCTAAATTGTAGGGAAAAACATCTAAAAAAAAATCAATAATCTCATTTCCCATCCCCATATAGGAAACCAAGCCCACCTTCCAAATTTGATGTGTACTATTCACCCACCCCTAAGTCTATAAGTCTATATTATTTGTAAGTGGTGAGAAAAAAAAATGTAATAAAAAGTAAATTAAGAAGTATTCTTTAATTAAATAGAAATAGATATGGCAATGAGATGTTGGGAAGGATTTTAGAAATTATATATAAATTTAAAAATAGATTTTTTATAATGGGCTATGACTTATAGAAAAAGAAAACTATGAAATGCTCTTCAAAGAAAATATAATTATCAAACATAAATATGACGCTAAAGGTTGAATGGTCATTTAGTGGACTATAATTTTTAAAGGGGCTATTATGTAAAAAGAGAAAAGTGGAAGGTGTATAATTGAGTTAGGAATAAAGGGTTTAAGAAACGTTAGCACATGATGAGGCGTCAAACGGTTTTCCACGGGACCACAAACTTTTTTCTCGGTTAACGAAAGTGACCGTTTGTTGTAGTGTGATTGGATGATTAAATCTGGACCGTTGGATGTGTGGAGTGAATGTGGGGGGTGAGGGTTCGGCAAATGGGCGGCGAGGAGCCACAACTAAAACGTAGGCCCCATTCACCAAACAAACATGGTCTACAAGAGTCACGAGGAAACATATTTTAAAAAACTAACCGTTATATCAATATTACAATTCTTTTCGAGTTCGTCTTTTATTTTGGTTGGATGAGGTTTGGACTTAGAAATCATCTTTTACCGATTAAAAAAGAGAATTCAATTTAAAAGACTTTTTAAAAACTCGTTTGGTTGGTGAGAGAGTTTATTTGGTCTATAGACCTTAGATCGATTGCACATACAATTAATGTAAGACAAGTCTCACATCTTATAATGATATCACTGTGTAACAAAATTGGGCGAATCAGTTTGGTTCTACTCATTTATATTTACAAACTGAAATTTGAGCTCGACTTTGGTTCATAAGAAACTTAAGGTGGCTCGTGATTTGTTAAGACGACTCATTTAATTTTTTTTTTTAAATTGTAGTATAAAAAATAACAATTAATACTTTTAGCAAATGCTTGGAAACCCGAATGGGACCGGACAACTCAACCAGAAATGATGGTAAATTGGTTCAAAATTATAATATTTGTAAATTATTCGATTGTGGAACCCGACCTACTTTGAAATTTTGTGTTTTCCCGATTTGCGGGTTATTAAGTATTGAAAGAATTTTCGGGTAGTTATACCCTAATTAATGGGTCTGAATGGTTTATAATCGTTTTCGAAACAAAATACCTAATTATAATCAATTGGAATCAAATCGGATTTCTCAAATTAATAATAGAGCAATTTCCGGTTTTTATTCGATTCGTCGTTTACCGAAAATCTCGTATTTTATCATCGTATGTCAATTTCAACATAATTATGAGTCTCATAATCGATTATCATGTCATGAGTCATCAAACACTTAATCGAGCCGCGAAATGTTGGTGAATTGCCCAAAATCGATACGTACGTCAGAACCGACCAAAATCGCGTTATTTGACCTAATTTGTGCATCTTTATGAGTTACTTGACGTATTTATATTCATTTTGAGTATATTATATTTGGTTATCATGATGGGAGCATGAATTGGGTAATTTGGGTGAAAACGGGACTCAAAAACCTAGAAAAGAATCGAGCACGCGAAACAAGAAATCAGTAAGTATATGGTTCCTCATCTACAACCTTTTTCTTCACTTTTTTGGTTTACCGGTAGGTACCTCCTTCCATCCTTCTTGATCAAGATCACTGCTTTTTGGTGTTGTTATGTACACCCTAAAATCTAAAGGTAATAAATATATATGTGTTTATATATTTTTATATTTAAAAATATGTGTCGTATATGTGTTTATGTGATTAACATGTTAAAATGTTAAGAAATGCGTATTTGAAGTTATAACAATAAATTATGCATAAGGTAAGTGTTTATCAGGTTAGATTATAAAAAAAAATATACATGTTTATATGTTAAATATATGTTATATGAATGATTAGTCACCATGCTAGGTGTCAATTCTCATGATTAGTCACCTTGCTAGGTGTCAATTCTCATTATTAGTCACCATGCTAGGTGTCAATTCTCATGATTAGTCACCATGCTAGGTGTCAATTCTCATGCTTACTCACTAGGACACTTGTAGGAAGCATGTGAGACACTCTTGGCTATAAATAGACCACAGATCCATCCATTTTCCTTGCTAATTCACCTAAAATCAACTTAAAATCTCTAAGAAACCTCAAGAACACCAAGAACACTCTAGCTTGCATTTTTAAAGATTCAAAGGGAGTTAGGAGCTCATCTTCTGGAATAGATCCCTTTAAGGTATGTTTAACAAAACCTCTCAATTAGTTTCATGATTCAAAACACTTAGATATGCCTTTTAAGGATAATTCAAGATTAGGGTTCTATGAATATGTTTTCGTATAAGATTAGGAGTTCTAGTGGGAATCATGGGTTTATATTTGGTATGAAGCCTTAGAATAACATGTTTTAAGGATGTCATGTTTAAAGAAGGTCGGTAATGATCATCACCAAACTAAAACACAAATATGGGTGATATCTCATAGTAATTCCGCCTCCTGGTTGTGATAACGCCTATACGGTCGGTAATGAGAATCACTCATCAAGAACGTAAAGACTTGAACAAGGGTAATGATATTCAACGTAAGAACATAATTATATATATTAAGTATATAAGCTAAAACCTGAGTTCTGGTAATGTATTGAATATACCGAGTTACTCGGGTATCTAGAAGTTTGTGTGGACTGGAAGGGTGGCGCTACAATGGGGTTTTTGGCATAGTGGCGTTGTCGCATAAATCCCAACTTGGACATGGCAAACGCTTCACTGGGCGATCCCGGAGTGAGCGTTTACTTATAGGAATGCACATCTTCATAAATATCACTAAAAGAATACTTTTTCCTGCAAAGGGCAGAACGGTCATTTTTGATAAATGAATGTTAAACCAACAAGTTGTTGGGTTTGGGTTAAAGGGTTAGTCTTAATGACCATTTGTAACCTCTACGATGTCTTGCTATGAGCCTTGTTTTATATTGCTTAAATGCTTTAAACTGTTTTGGGCTGATATACATAACGTCTTGTGTAAATACTTTCTATTGTTTATAAAGTATTGATATATGTGAAATGTTTACGATGTTACTTGCCTTTAGTGATTAAGTAATGAAAGGATTAGTGGAAAGTAGGATTACCAGGAAGATGTTACAAATCAGATGATTAGACGTCTTTAAGAGTAGTAATCCACCAGGGAAAGTAAGATTTTCATTAACAGGGTTCTATTTAGCTAAGTAGAACATGTTAAGGATGGTAATCAGTAAGGTCACAAGGGTTGTCAAGTATTGAGTGGGGGCTTCTGAAATAGGGAGTTTTATAGTGTTTTTCCTGAAGTGTCGGCAAAGCAGGAATGAAAGACCACTGTCATGTGAGGATCAAACAACACTATTCCCCGAGATGGTACTTGAGACGAGAAGTGACAAAAAGATACATTAGGACAGGTTCTTAATGTGAGGCAAAGATGATAAGGTTATGGAAGGTTATTCTATTCACGAGGTTTATAGAATGATAGGGTAGATGTAATCTACTAAGTATATGGATGATTATGTGTAAACCTATGATACTTTATGCTTAATTGTCTGTTTGCAGAAATGGTTTGATTGACCCAAATAGTATGTGTTCGAAAGGTAAAGTTTTCAAAACTTAGAACTCACCAGCGTAAGCTGACTTGTTAAGTTATGTATGTCAGATGAGGCTGGACCATCGGATCGAAAAGGGAAGGCAGCGATGTGAGTAGGAACTAGGGGGCGTACACTATCAAGACAATGTCAAACTATCAAGAGAAGACATTTTCAAAGACTGGCATGGAGATATTTTTCTCTTTTGTATTTGTCTCTCTTACTATGTAATGATTGGCATATGAATAAAAGTTTTTATTTCCGCTGCTTTAGTTGACTCTGTTGTACCTTGTGTTCATGAGTAAATCCGATGCGTGACCTCTCCTAGGGCCAAGTCTGGGAGTGGGCGTCACATGTTAGGCTAGATCTAAGTTCGAAATGATAGATCTCATGATTTCTAATGTCAAGATTGAAACTTTATTATGAATCTAGGTTAGATCTATGGATTACACGTGATTATGTCATAAATCTAGGGTTTATTCATCTAAGATTGCATTTTTATGGCATAAAATGTTTACATCTTCTACATGCATGCTATCCAGGGTTAGATCCATGTGATTTGATCATTAGGTTTGCATTTTTATGTCATGAAATGTTTAAATCTATAATATGCATGTCATCTAGGGTTAGATCTATGTGCTATGATCATCAAGGTTGTGTGTTTATGCTATGGATTGCTTAGATCTACAATATGCATGTCATATAGGGTTAGACTTATATGTTGAATCAAGGTTAGAATTTTATGTTGAAAAATGATTAGATCTACATCATGCACGATAATTAAGGCTAGATATATGCTTCTCATCATCTAAACTTGATTCTCTTGCTATAAAAGTTAAATCCATGCCATGTATGCCAAGATTTGGGTAAATCTATGTTGCGTATAAAGAGATCTATAAATTTCATGCCATATTATGTCTAGATCTATCTAGGGTTTGCCTTGTTGAAATATTGGAAGTTATTATGCATGATGACTTTTGTTGACATGGTTTGACTTTCCATAATAATGGTTAGGACCCTTTTGACCTTCTTTTAGTTTAGGATTGGACCTATCATAAAACGTACGTTATCACCTTACCGAATCACCAACGAGTCGGTTGTGTCATGAAATCCAAATCATTTATTTATCTATTTTTCCTGTCACACCCCAACCGACGGTGGAATACGTCGGGGCGTGATGATTGTCCAGATGCACATAACACTAATTAAATGTTGCGATATTCTTAATCAACCCATTTCAAAGCATTAGAATAATACATGATAATAAATAAAAAAAACACAAAGAATAATACAAATTAAATTGTTTAGTTTAGGTCTCACTAAGTCCATATGCATCCTGAAGTGTCATCATCGCGATCAATAACATCAACAGGAAAGCCTGCAACATGTACAAAATAAAGGTCAATTACGAATAGTTTAGTTGGTGAGTAAACATAGGTGTACGTACTAATATAGATGTAAAACGTGCGATTCAATGTGTTAGGTGTAAACATACATGATAAACATGAAATAAATCAAAGCACATAATAAGCGACGCACTCAAGCCCTCGGCATTTAGGCTTTCAATCACAAAGCGCCAGAGCCAAGGCAGGCCAAATGGGTTGCCACACCAATAGATCTATTATTGTAACCCCGGCTCAATGAGTTAATGAGATACGTCAAATCGTTCCAGCATTCAAAT
This sequence comes from Deinandra increscens subsp. villosa, assembly GCA_039602395.1. Taxonomy (NCBI): domain Eukaryota; kingdom Viridiplantae; phylum Streptophyta; class Magnoliopsida; order Asterales; family Asteraceae; genus Deinandra; species Deinandra increscens. The sequence goes on along the minus strand of JBCNJP010000020.1, from coordinate 1,022,203 downwards.
TATTCAATCGTTCCAATCGTTCAATTATTCACATCGTTCAATCGTTCAGAGCAATAATCCACACAAGATTAACCATACAAGTATACACATAACAATCACAGAGATTGCATTTAGTTTTAGAATAAAGCATAAAGAGTTCGCGTTCTTAAAGCGTACATGTTGCACCCCAAAACAGTAAAAGAAAATGGGCTATGAATACCCACCTGATATGGAGACACAATTGAAAGAAGGACACCACGAAACGATTAGACACGAAGACGACATTGACGACTAGATGAGATAGAGAAAATAAATAAATAAATTCCATGACTCACAAAAACATAATAGACTCAACGACTCGATGGTGATTGATACGGTGATATGTACGTTCATGCCCTAAATTAAGGGTCAATCCTAAGACTAATGATGAAGTATATTTATTTTCATGCCAATCCAAATATATATATATATATATATATATATATATATATATATATATATATATAGGGTTAGGTTCAAATGAGAATTTTTTGTTTTGAGAACTTTTGAAAATTAAATCTCCACCACTAATTTCAGTTGGGGACCACTACAATTCATGGGAAGGGGGTATATGTAAATACAACTAGTGGCTTAAAATGGTTCTCAAAAGTTCTCTCAAACAATTAGTTCTCAAATGATCCTCTCCCTATATATATATATATATATATATATATAGGGTGGGGATATATTGCAAACCCTTCCCACATTGGAAACCCAAGTAAACCAATTGAAGGGCCATGAGGAGATCCACGTCGCCTATTGACTTTTTTTCAAGGAAGGGTATGAATGTCATTTACTCCATTGATTGCTTTATGCCTGTGAAAAAGACAGCTTGGATACATCAAATCGTACGACCACTGCAGAGAGTAACCCTCTCTGCAAGCCGTCGTTCTATTTCAACCTAAAACCTTTTCTTTTCTCCTAAAATGGTACGAGAAACCTGCAACCTTGTACTTCTTCATTAAAAATTTCTAATATCTTCTTTTTTATCTCTGCAGATGAAGATTTCCCCCCATACTGTACCTGGCAAAACAAGATTTCTCTACACAATTCTGTACCCTAAATCAGAGAAGGTTTAGTTTCCCGCCCTCGCAAAATCATCCATAAATACGTAGCATTAACTCAGTTCATCTACCACTTTCTAACTGCTACCATTGAAAAAATTTAATGGATTCTCCAATTAATGTGTTCCCGCTTAACCTTGATTATGATGGGTCTGATACATAAGCATTAAATTTGGAGCTCGAAAATACTGAAGGTAATGGATTATGATTTTTTCTTTTAATGTCATGTTCTTGTTTACTGTTATATGCTTTGATTGAGTGTTATATTTACATCTTCCTTTTTTAATGTTTATTATAACAGCAACATACTCTGATGACCATATTGAAGAAAACTCTGATGTTTTTATTTCACTGAATGGTACTAAGCTGTGGATTCCCAAAGTGGATGAGACATTGAAGCCTTTTGTAGGCGCATCATTCACTAATTTGGTTGAAGGTTATAATTTTTACAAAAATTATGCACATGCCTGTGGGTTCAATGTTCGCATAGCGCAACTAGAAAAAATCTAGGATAACAGGGTGTGTGTTGCTTAAATACTTTAGGTGTAACAGGTCCGGTAAACCACAAGCAAAAAAGCAGTTCGAGTCTTCGACTAGCTGTAGGCAAAGCACATACAAACGTAATGATTTCCAGGCACATGTGCTTTTTAGATTTTGTCCCACGAAAGTTGTTATGTATGTTCTAAAATTTTCTGAGGTGCATAATCACCCCCTAGTGGAAGGTTTTAACACCGATTTATCATAAATTAGCCGAAGGTTGACATTTTCTACACAGAAATTTATACATAACATGAGTTTGAACAGTGTGGGACCTGTTAAGGCACATAGATATATGGTTTCAATGATGGGTGGTCACCATAACGTGAATGGGACACCCCTGGATTTAAGAACTTTAGTAAAAACACCAGAATGTTTATTGGTGATCGAGATAGTCAACTTGTCTTGAATCGTTTAAATGAAAGATCTAAAATTTTGCCAGACTTCTACTTTGATTATCTGGTTGTTGATGGCAAGTTGAAGTGCCTTTTTTGGGTAGATGAGATATCCAAGATTAACTATGAGGCTTTTGGTGATGTTTTGGCTTTTGATGCTACTTACCAGACCAACAAGTAAGATTTCTTTTCTTAAGTTACTATATAGGGTACATATGTAACATTGTTAATGTAAACATATGTAACTTATAGGGTACATATGTAAACTTCTATCTTACACATGTTACACTTTTCAGGTACAGCATGGTGTTTGTACCTTTTACAGGTGTAGATAATCATCGTCATTGTGTAACTTTTGGTGTTGGGTTGTTATTTAATGAAACTACTGAGTCGTATACGTGGTTGCTAAAGAACTTTCTAAAAGCTCACAAAAAAGAACCATTGTTAGTCTTAACTGACCAAGATAACTCTATGAGAGCGGCTGTTTTGGCAGTTTTTATTGAAGCAAAACATAAGTTGTGCATGTGGCACATAATGAAAAAACTGCCTTCTAAGGTAATTAGGTTAATTATTGATAATGTATATGTATACCGCTATTACATAAGTAACCTTACTACCTATTAGTGCGCAATTCTTTAAGAGTTAAAATAAACTGATGAGCATATTGTATTAACATATAACATGGGATTTGTTGCAAAATACTGATGTTAGGGCTCAACTTCATCGACTTGTGTGGAGTAACTATAATAAGACAACTACCTTCGAAAGGAAATGGGGTGAACTTATTGAAACTTTTGGTTTAGGTGGGAATGACCGGTTAGCTGAAATGTATGGAATCCGTGAACGTTGGATACCATCTTATTTTAGAGATATTCCCATATCTTGTTTGCTAAAAACAACATCGGTTTGGGAAAGCTCAAATGCGGCATTCAAGGTGAGCTCTACCAGTGCCCATACCTTGGTTCAGTTTATGCTTTGTTTTGAAACCCGCCTTGAAAGTCAACGTTATAAACAACGTGCCGCTGATTTCAAAACTTCATCCATATCGTACCATGGTAATATGGAATTGCCAATTCAGAGGTATGCGTTTGATGTTTATACGCAAACCATTTTCTGTGAGGTGGAAAAAGAGATAAATGAAGGGAGGTATTACTGTTACATATCTAACACTGAGGTGTCTGGATCAGAGCATGTTTACTCTGTTAGCCAAAGAAGCACTACTACTGTTGTGGTATACACTTTTGAGATACAGGATTACGTATGTAACTTTTTATTGAAAAAAATGTTTTTACATATATACCAGTTTACATATGTAACATGAAAGTGAGATGTTTGAGAAACTTTTTTTCCCATGATATTTACAGGTTAAATTTGATGCTGTGGATGAAAAAATAAGTTGCTCATGCAGGTGTTTTGAGAGGATTAGATATTTGTGTAGACATGTGTTTTGTGCATTTCAAGTTAACCACGTACATGAAATACCATCAATGTATATTTCAAAGAGGTGGACAAGAAATGTACTTCCAAGAGAAGTGTACGCTGTTGAGAAACGTTATGGTGTTGACAACACTCCTATCAGTATTTTAAGGAAGGAATTAATGGAGTTGATGTTTGGTTTTGTTGATGATCTAAGAACTAATGAAGTTGGGATGGATGTTCTTGCTGAGAAGTTAAGGGAGCTGAGAAAAGAAGTAGTTGGAGTTGGCAGCGGATGTTTGGTAATTGGAAATTCAGAGGCTGAGGTGGTTGAGGAGCTCATTGATCAATCAATGAATGTGGATGTTGAAGTTGAAAACCCGATTGGTGTGAGGACTAAAGGCTGTGGCAGGAAGCGTCAAATTACGGGGCCGGGTGAGAAAGCTAGCAACAAGCCTCCTAAGGCACAACGACGGTGCAAGACTTGCATGCTCTATGTGACGGATCATGATTCTCGTAACTGCAAGATGAAAAAGAAGGGAAGTGCTGAATTTGAGGATGTGGATTCGGGTAGCGATTGAATGGAGGTGATGATGAACATGAACTTGCTTATGTGATGTCTTTTATTGTGGTTTCTTTTAATTATTAGTAGTATGCAATTAAAGGGGGTGATGGTAGGGGTATTTTGGTTTTTTTGTTACTTACAGGTAACATTAATGCTGATCCCCTGAAGAGTAGTTATTAATGTTACGTACGTAACATTATAAAAACATTTTGGTTGTATTTTTATGGGGTCCGCCGGATGTATTTGGTCTTTAGGTCCCGGCTAATCCCCCCCCCACCCCCACCCCCCCCCCCAGTATGTTAAAGTATCCGGTGTAATGGATATAATTTTCCTTATTTTGTAATGTATGCAAGTTCATGTAATTTACTATATTATGGGTAATATTATGGGTTCTATCATCTATTATTTAGTACCTCAATAATGTTATTATTTTATTGAATTGTTTTATTCTACCTTATCTTCCATTCCAATAAATGATATTGTATAGTCATTTCAACTTTATGTCAAAATCAACTATTTATAGCAAGGTAAGGTGAGTGTAAAGGTCTACCTTACTTAATGATTCATGTACTTTGGATCATTTATTACACACCTACCACCTAAAAGAAACTTATTATAAATAGGATGTTATGTTTCGTATTGCATACCAAAAGTTAGAGTGATGAACAACCAAACACGTTTTCTTCTTAAGACTCCAAAAATTGAGAGAAGTGAGGCTGAAAATGGTGAAACATCAGCACCTATAATGTTTTTAACGAACTCAAAGAAATGTCCTTATAATTGTAACAGTGATGGGCTGGTTATTAGTGCTTCAAGAATGGGGCTTGAAAAACTTCGAATCAAGACTGAAGAGCATTCTTCTATTCCAAAGAATCAAGAGGTTATGGCATCGGGCGTTTATCATCACAGGGGGTTAGAAGTTGCAGATCGTTACACCAGACTCGACCCACGTGTCAGTAGCATGGTGAATAAGCAAACATATCCAGGGTTGAATAATGGATGCTCATCATATGCCAATCTTTACCCACCTGTTAGCCGAGTGTGGAATACCCCGGGTGTTTGCGGGGTGAATGCAGGCGAAGGGAATGTCTCATACCCAAAAGTTTACCCGCCATACTTACATTTCGTTACCAAACTGAACTCACCAACGATGGCAATAGAAGGAATGTGTTCAAACATAAACATTGGACAAACTGTTAATGGGACTAACCAAGCCATAAATCAGCAGTTGAACATTCAAAGTATGGGAGGGGTTTTGCAAGGCTATGAGTTTGACGACGATGCTGAGTTCGAAAAGGAACTGGTTGAGTATATGGAGTATCTTGAATCCACCCCCTTACTCCAACAGCCAAAGTTGGTCGAAAATGATGCATCCCAAGATGAGGAATTGTTTGATTTTGATTGGTTCAAGCCTGATCCAGATGCGTCTTCTTCAAGAACCGAGGGAGGAGATGATTCTGATTCATACGAATGTGAATCTTCAAGCGACGGGGAAGGAGATGATTGATGTTATATCAAGTTACTGGTGGTGTAGCGATGAGAAATGTGGAGTGGGGTGACGCTACTGGTGGTGTAGCGATGAGAAAATGGTGAATGTTAAGCGAGAGAGAATGAGGGGGTGTAGCGATGATGATGAAGTGTGGATTATGATGAAGGTGAATGGGTGTAATGGAAAAAATCTAGGGCTGTTAATTTGAATTAGGGAAAAATTGTAGAAGGAAAATGAAAAAGGATAGAAATGGGGGAGAGAGAGTGGTATGGGATGATATGATATTCATGCAGATTCTAGAGTGTGTAGACCTGCAACAAATTTCATGAAGACAAAAATGTCCTTTTCATTTAAAAAAAGAAGAATATATACTTAAAAAGTAATAAAAGAAATAAAAAATAAATGAATTAATTGTATCCATTAAATTTAAGTGATGAAGGGTTAAGATTAGGTTTCCTAGGTTTTCCAAAGTGGAGGTGGTTTCCACTTTATCCTTCCTCTATATATATATATATATATATATATATATATATATATATATATATATCCATATATTTCATGGAGATGCATAATAGTCCTAAACATGCTAACTTTACTAATCTAAAAATCACAATATTTATGTAAGCTCGAAATCATGGATGTATCATATGCCCAATTTCTCATTTTTTTCAATGAATCAATTCTTAATTCAAATAGTAATATATATATTTTCTCATGGCAACCCTAGGAATAAATTGACATGTCACTTACTCATGATCATAGTTTAGATTTATCATTAAAATACCATCTTACGTATAAACTCAACCTAGCTCTAATATTAACATAATGGTTCACATAACAAAATTACTAGATCTACCACTACCACAACATTTCACATACTAGATCTAGTGACAACATATAATTATCAAGAAGTTTTATCCACCAAACACAATCTTGATCATAGCTCTCTTATATTTAACCATTTATAATGAAGAACTCTAGATCTAAACAAAATCCACCATAAAAATACAAACTTGATCATGGATTTGAGAAGATAGACATAAAGGATTTAAGATCTAATCTTTGATGATGATAACTAACAATATTAACACCTTGGATTCACCAAATTGAGCTCAAAACGTGATAGAATGATGAAAGAAAATGAAATCAGCCATGGGGGTCGTTTGAGAGGTTTTAGGGTAAGAAGAAATGTTTAGAAATGAAACAAAATGGGTTTTAGAGGCAAAATACTGAACTTTTGCGGGATGACCAAGGCACGGACTGTCAAGGGTTAACACACAAGGATTCGCGGTCTGCTACTCCCCTGGCCGTGTTGCCCTTTACCGGTTTTCCATTTTCGAGCTCGGTTCTTTGTTATTTGGTGTTTTCAAGTCCCGTTTTCACCCAAATTCCCCAATTTATCATCCCATCATGTTAACCACATAAAATCCAATCAAAATAATTATAAACATGCCACATAACTAAAAAAGATGCACAAATTAGGTCAAGTAACGCAATTTTGGTCGGTTTTGACGTACGTATCGATTTTGGGCAATTCACCAACGTTTCGCGACTCGATTAAGTGCGTGATGACTCATGAAATGATAATTGATTATTAGACTCATAAAAATGTTGAATTTGACATGATGACCAAATACGAGATTCCTAGTAAACGACGAATCGCGTACCGAAATAGCATAAAAACCAGAAATTGCTTTATTTTCAATTCGAGGAATCCAATTGGTTTTAGTTAAGTATTTTGTTTCGAAAAATGATTATAACCATTTAGATCCATTGATTGGGGTATAAACACCCGAAAATTCTTCCGGTTTTCAATAATTCGCAAATCGGTAAATCGTGAATTTTCAAAACGGGTCGGATTTTCAATCGGGTAAAATGCAGATGTTACTGTCTCCCCTACTTTAGGGAATTTCGTTCCGAAATTAGAAGAGACTTACAAGTTTTAAAGAAAAAGGGGTAGTTAAAAGAGTTTTACCAAACTAACACATTTTGACATTTGAAACCAACATATAGACGACATAAGAGATTTCACCGAGGACAAGAATATATTCTCAGTTACTGAATCAATTACATCGGCACCAAAACTTCACTCGACCACAAGGGTTAGGTAAGGAATGGTGACAAGGAAAAATAATTGCGGTCCAACCAACCATCAGAGACATACCCACACACACATACACACCGTTCTCGGTTCGGTACCTAGTGCACCCTAAAGACATTATCGATGCTTATATATAGGGTGTACCGCAGCTAACCCACCACATCTTTAATACCTTTAGTGAGTATTGTTCGCCTTTGAAGAACATCCTATTATGCACAACAGACAATAGATATTCGAGCTCGACGCACAACTAGGCTACCATGCTTGGACGTCACGGCAGACATTTGTGAAGATACAATGAATGAATTCTGGGAGAATGCTGAAGTTAGCGTTGATGATGATGGCGAATTTGTTGAACCCAAAATTGGTGAAGTGATAGTAAAGGTTACGGAAACAGTTATCAGAAAACATTTGAAGTTGTGGGATGAAGACGATTATTTGTTGGTTGATTCGGATATATATCATTCGACATTTCAGAGTATATCGGAAGAGGGCAAAACGATCAAGAAAGGGAAAATGCCATACAAATGGAGGTTTCTTGCGCACACATTACTGGTGTGTATGACTCCAAAGAAGTCCAGATATGAGGAATTACAGATATGATGAATTGGCCACAGAGCAAGCATTTGCCTTTCCTGCTCTCGTACAGGGTGCAAATTTCAGTTTTTATGGCATAAAACAGAATGTTGGGGAAATTGCATTCTTTATGTACCCAAGATTCTTGTGTTTTCTGGAAAGGTATTGGTTCACAAAGCCTCGACTGATGAAATGTTTTCAAATCTGTCTACGAACAAGACAACTTTTCTTCGTAGGGAAATGACCCATCCCATACCTATACCAAGGCACTGTTCGGTTGATCCTCAACAAGAGGAGGCTCACCCTGAAAGTGCCACTTGCAAATGAGCAACTTGTTCAAGGTGAAGGTCTTGTGACACAGACAGGTACTAAACCCACACCTGTCCAGATCTTGAGAATGACGAAGAGGAGAGAGACACCATCGAATCATCAATTACTGCCACTCAAACTCCCACACCTATCATTACTGAAAATCAAATCATTAAGGTTGCCACGTTTCCTCCACTTGATCAAACCCAATCCACCAAGCTTCAGACCTTGTTACAGGAAAAAAGCCTAAATAGAAGAAAGCCAAAAAAAGGGTATCCACATTTCATACAAACCTTTTGTTAAGGGGGGGGGGGGTCTTTAGTAAAGGATGTACAACCTTCATCCATAGGAACCAACTCCATAGACCTAAACCAAACAAAACCTATGAGTAAAGGTGTTGAATTTCCTGATCCAAGTGATGATGTATGTGCATTCACCTCCTTACTGGAAAACAATCATATGGTTTGTGGACCCTCGTCACCTAACCCCTACTCATTCAAGGAGGTGAACCTTAGGAGTTATGAGGAGGTTCATGTGGAAAGGGTGATACTATGTTTGAGTCCCTATCGAATCAAACAGTCAGTGGTAACCTCCTCAAGACCCAATCCACGACAATCTTATGTATGTTTGATCCTAAGGAACCTTCATTGGGACCAAAGGAGAAAATTATTGATGAAGAGAATCCCAGGTGCCAAGAAGCCATGGGTGATACGCATGATCAAGTTAGGCTTGATGGCTTATCTTCTTCTAAAGATACTGGTAAAATTCCAGTTGAGGACAGTTTTACACTCAAATAATTGACGGAATTGTACAAAGAAATGAAATCTCAAATTCAACTCTTACTCAAACTGTGCAAGCGCATGGAGAGATCATCCAGAAACTTCATAAGGAACCTATGAAGCTAGTTATGATTGAAGGAGAAGCTGATGCTGCCAAAAACGGGGAGAAGACTGAGTCACCCATCCAACAAGAAGAATCTTCATCAACTCATAAAATTATAAAGAATGATACAAGGCTACATGAAGATGTTAGATTGAGGACCTTCCAGCTAGCACAAGTTGACCCTTTCAATGTGAAGCAAGCATATGAAGAGGTGTCCTTAGCTGATCTGGCTAAGTTGGCACCTCTCAGATCTATAAAAGATGTATTTTGTTCATCCCTGCTTATTGTTGGATGCCTTACCACAAACATTGATAAGGTAAATAATCTGATGGATAAGGAAGTAGTTTCGGGTGAAATGGATTACTTAGTCAGCAAGAGCAGCAAAATGTCTGAGAATGAGCTGGATGATGAAGACACTAGTATTTTTGAAGAGGTTGTGCAGAAGAAAAAGGATGAGGAAAAGAAGACTGAAAAGATTATGATGGAAGAGAAGATAACTTTTGTTGAAGAAGGGGTTGAGATAAAAGAACCAGAAAATGTGGAACCTACTGCTAAGTTAGAGGTCAAATATGAAGTTGGTAAAACTAGTAAAGATGCTAAAAATGTTGAAGAAAAGTTTGTATGGTATAGTGATAGAGCAGATGATCAGATTTTAGATGTTTTGGCTGCATTAAAGTTAAGTTTAGGTGAACTAGATGTTCTGGGTGAAGTTGAATCGGAGACTGATGTCAGATGCTTTACGACTGCTGAAAACATTTTAACCGGAACAAGAGGTTCAACCGAAACTTCAATCGGAAGCCTCTCTTATCTTAAAAGGTGATTCTTCTGACTTGGTTGAACTCACATATGAGCCAATCAGAGACAACTCCTCAGTTGAAGCCCTATTGGAAGCTGTTGAGCTACACAAGATGTTAAATGTAAGGAGGGTGAGGACAGGTTTAAACAGAAATTGTATCAAAGAACCAATCATACTGCCCACCCGTCCTATTCTTCAATTAGAAGGTCCCAAAAGTGTTGAGAAAGAGAAGAAGACTGAGAAGAAGAAGGTGTTAGGACCGAAGATGGTTATTGGAATTCTATTGGTCCACATCTATCTGAGGCAAGATATCCAAGTGAGCTAGTACCAGTACCTATGGTCACTAAAACTGAATCTGTATGGGATCTACTTGCAAGATATAAGCCCAGACCAGGACAACTGATGAGAACAAAACCCCCAAAGGATGTTGAGAAGCTCATTTCAGATCTGGGAAGCACGAATTTTATCCTATTAGTCCTGAGGGGTGTCTTCTTTCCGCTGGTAAAGGTAAAGGGTCAATGCTTGATTATCAACTGCTAGATGAAGACTATGCAAGGAAACATCCATCCAGGTCTCTAGTTGTGGCTTCACTGAAGTCTCATGCCTGCTCTCGATCAAAGTTATCTCTAAGAACATATATTTATGGAGAGAATCCTGAGGGAAAGAGACAGCTAGAGGAGCCATTAAAGGCAGAGTTGAGAAGGAGAAAAGAAGCTGAAGAGAATGTTGCTAAAAACATTCTTGGGCTAGATTTTGAGAGAGTTTATCATGTTGTTGAAAGGACTCCAGAAGAAAATGAAGCTATCAAGAGACTTCTTGAGGTTGGTACCAGGGAAGATGCTGAGATCAGAGCTAAACAAGAAGCTGATGGGCTTACTTATGCTCAAGAGAAGAAGCTGGGTAAATTAAACAAGTATTCGAGAACAGACTCAAAGTAGAGAAGAAAGCCATTAGGCTCAAGGTAAATGATGACAACTACTTTCTGCTGAAAGCCTGGAAAGATGCCATAGTGGCAAAGGGCTGGAAAACAATGGATGACCTACTGAATATGAAAGCAAAAGAATTATGTGACTTCATGGACGTTATTCTTCAAGAAGATAATAACCTGAAATTACAAATAGAGATCAATGCTCATATTGAGAATGAGGATAAGTTAAGGAGCAAGAAATGAAGAAAATGAAGAAGGCTTCTTTTGACAAAGGACGAAGAGGAAAAGGCACTCAAGTGGTACTTTATTCATAATTTGGAAGAGAGTGAAAGAAGAATTAACCCCTCATCATTGACCACTTTAAGGAACTGGTACATCGAGATCAGGAGAGCTCAAACTGCCGAAGCTAAAAGTCTAGGATTGCCTAGACCTCCTAGTGCTTTTGAAGGTACAAGTTCTTTTCCTCCCAAACCTCAAAATCTAATTGACTCTTTTCTCTGAACCTCAAACACAAGTTCCATTTGCCAACCCTCTCCCATTCAAACCAGAAAAACCCTCCCAGATCCTCTAGATCAAAACATTTACCTGCCAAGAAATCCAAGCCTACCCATCGAAAGTTCTCAACTGATAACTTCACTCCCACACCTCCCAGTGACCTTAAACCAACCCATACCCTTCCTACACCAATCATACATCCTAAACCAAAACAGTCACCTAGCCAAACGACTTCAGCACCTCCTTCAAAACAAACACCTACCCATACACCACCATAAAAACAAAATACACCACCATCTCTCACTCAAAAACTACCCAAACCACCTCCTCCAATTCCTGGTGTATCCCCTGTGAAATTCTCTAGAAGGAAGAAATCTATATCCAAGAGAACAAGAACACCAAAGAAGAGGAAAGTAACAAAGTCTGTCTGATGATAAAAAAGAAGAAAAAGAAAAGGAGAAGACATATGAAGTGAGAAGGTCCATAGTTGATTGGAGTTATGATGTGGACACTAAATGCTACAAATTTATCACAAATGAAATAGAGGCATTCATATACTCTAAGGAAGATGCTATGCTAAACCTTTCAGAATAACTCACTGATGACTACCTTCTTGCTCAATCAACGAAAAACTTGAGTATTGATGAATATCTACTATACCCGAGGATGAAGTTTATTATTGGTACAAACAAAACAGAAGATAAGGAGGCTTATAATGCTGAAGAATCCAGTACTCATTCCATAATCAAATACTTCGTTTTTTATGACGCAAATGGGATATATTGCGTGCATAGAGTAAATGGCTCATTCTCTAAACATAAGTCTACCAACATTCAGATTGAATGGGAAAATGAATTCTCAATCTTGGTCGAGATGATGTTACTTAGGAATACATGAAAAGTGTTGTTAGCTTGAAGACCAAGCTAGATTGATGGTTTAAGATTTTGTACAAGTTTTATCTGTAAATATTCATTGGAAGAGAAGACATGTTTTTCGCAGCATCATGTTAGGGAGAGACTGTAAGGAAATGACATGTTGGGCATTCCAGCTGAGTTGATTAAGTGTTCAAGATACGGTTGAAGATTAACCGGAAGACAAGTCTGCTAAGAAATCAAGAGTTCTGTGTGAATAAAGATGAACCGCAAGATCAAGCGGAAGCAGCAGATGAACCGGAAGAGATCAGTTGGCCCGTAACAAAGGCATTTCCGGATGAACTCAAGTTCTAACCGGAAAGCGAGTTCACAGAGAAAAACAAGTGTACTTTCTTTGTCACAGACTGACACAAAAGTCAATAGTTGTAGATCTGAATCACTAAAAATAAGATTTCTCCCCACAGAAGATCAAGTCAAACTGTCAAAGAAACATTCTCTTCCAATGAAGAATTTTCTTTAAGATTAAGTCATTAACATTGTTGTATTTAAGGGTTCTAGATGATCTTATAGAAATTAAGGGTTCTTCTTAATTTCCCTTAACACTATAAATATAGCATAAATGTACTCAGCAAAACACAAAACTGAACACCAAACATAGATTAGCTTGAACTTGTAATATGTTATTGAGTTAATGCAATTATAGTGTCGAGTTTTTATACTTGTGTTCTTATATTCTTGCAATCAACTTGTTTACCTCAAGCATAATCAACACACATAACAAAGTGAGTGCATGAGTAAATGATAACTTGTTTCCGTCTGATTATCCATAAAAGTACAATCTTGTTTGGTTATTTAGTAATTAACCATGATCCCACATAGTTTTTTGAGCTAAAGAAGTTATTCAAGCTAATGCCGGAACCGATGAAGATCATTAAGTTGGATTTCCTTTGATTTCTGTGTTTGTGCCATATGGGATTTTCTGGTGCCTTATTTTTTGTCTATTAACTTATGCAGGCCAAACTTCAATGTGATCACAACATACAGAATCTAAACATCCATGTGTAAAGGCACACGCTATACGTGCGCTAAGTGGCGCCATCGATCCCTTTAACGCCGCCAAGCGGCGCCAATACCCCCCCCCCCTTTTCCGTTAAGCACCGGCGCCATGGCCTTGCTCCATATCTTCGGCGCGAGTTATATTGGAAGTGACCGTTGGGAAACGGTCAAAAAAGGACCGTTGCATTAATTAAAAAAATAATAATCCACCTTTTTCACCTATAAAAAACCCACCTTTATTTTATTTTTTTACACCTCTTTCTCTATTTTACTCCTTCTTTCTTTAATCTTTATAAAAAAATACCATGAATCCCAACCAACAAAATCAAGATTCTTCAAGCAACATCCCTCCCAACAACCCGAACCTTCAGCCGTGGCATATGCCAATGTGGGGGGGGGGGGGGTCTAACCCGTTGTTCACGGGTCAACAACCTTCAAACGTCTACAACCCCTCATTTTCTAATTACGCTCAATGGGGGCAAAACCCACCACCTCAAGGCTTCCCATCTCAATTCCAACCGCAACCCATTTTCTCACCCCCAATTTACTTCCAATCCATCGCAATCGCAAACACCGCTTCTAGATCAAGATGATGATATCGAAATCGTGCCCGAAACACAAGTGTCGGAGCGGGTTCGGAGAGGCCGAGGTAAAAGGGAAAAACAATCGAAGGATTCCAAGAAAAAGAAGGATGGGTGCCATGGGATACCCAAGAGAAGTTACATCTTATTCGAGCTTATATCGATACATCGGAGAACCCGAAATATGGTATTTTTTCAAACATAATTTTAATTTTAGACCTTTTTTTCCTTTTATTTTCGACATCACCTACTAACATTTCTATATTTATATTTTCTAATTAGGTAACTCGCAAACTAAAAATGCGTTTTGGGATCGAGTTAGCTCAAAATTTCAAGCTAGCTTAAAGGCGACTGCAAAACCCGATGAGTTCCCGATATTACGCAACAACGACAAACTTAGCGGCAAGTGGAGCACCATGAAGGCGAAGGTCGCGAAGTTCCATGGGATTTTTGTGTGCGTGGAACGAACCCATCCAAGCGGTGCGAGTGACGCCGATTTGATCCAAATCGCCATTACTCGATACAAAGACGACCACAACAAGTCATCACCTCTTCTTCAACATTATCAAATGTCGAAAGCGTCTCCAAAATTCGATGAGATTATAGAGTTTACCAACGCTAGCAAGAAGCGTTCCTCAACCGACCGCGATAGTCCCATGGGATCAAACTCAACGGGACGTTGCAACATCAACTTAAACGATGATATAGTGTTCGAGGACGAAGACAAAACGCAACCTCAACAACAAGAGATTTTGCGAAGGCCCATGGAAAGAAAAAGGCAATTCGACTAGAAAAGGAGTTTGAAATGGCAAGAAAATTAACGCAAATGTCAAGGTTTAACACGGAACATGAAAAAAGAATCCAATTGCATTAGAAAAAATATCGTCTTCAACAATTCCGTGTTCTCGGCATGGATACAATGAACTTGACTCCAGAACAACGAGAAATGATTGAGAAAGAAAAACAAAAAATCATGGCGAAATTACATGAAGAGTAGTTTTTTTTTATTTAAATGAAGTAATTGTAGTTGTCTTTTTTTTTTTTTGAAATATTTGTAGGTTTTATGTTTTTTAAGAAATCTATTTGTAGTATTTTTTTTAATTTTAATCACTTATTTCTATTTTTATTTTATTTTTCTATTTTTGAAAGGCAATAAAAAACAAAAAAGAAAAACCAAATTTTAGTCATTAAAATAATTCAAATGTAAAAAGAAAAAAAAATTATTTAAAAATAGTTTAACATCACATAAAGTATTTCACCCATCTTAAACTTTCAGATTTGGTGTTAAACATTTACGTGACACCTGCATAACTGTGTTAATTTTTAACATAAGGTATACCTCATACCCTAAGTCTGCATGATCACTTGATGTCATATGGGTTTCAGGCTTCACGACAACAGCTGTTATTCTTCTTCTTAATCTTGGAGGTTTAAGGTGTCCAAAGCCTAATTGGGTTTGTATTAATTGTCTTTGGTTAGTGTTCTTAGTAGTCTGGTGTTTCCTCTCTTCTTTCTTTCTTTGTTTTATGTTGTTATTGTTTTCCTTGTACTTGTATTTTCTAGCTTATGGCTAATTTGTGTAATGAATTTTTTTCTGCTATTTAAAAAAAATTACATGAGATCAACTGAACACATGACAGGTACGTACACTATTAAAACAAACAAATAGAAATATGACAGGGCAAATCCAACTGAATGTCAAGTTAAGAAAATCATAGCACTTTCATCTAACTCAACCCAAAGCAACCCTTTTTTTAAAGGGTAATTATAGGTTAACTCAATTATTAAACAAAAAAAAAGTAAGTTTTTCATTAGTCCAAAAACTGAAATCATTTTGAAACCGAACTGATTCATATGCGTGTAAAACTCTAGTTGTTAAAACCGGATAAAACCAAACCAAACCTAACCAAATTAAAACTGGTTTAATCCAATCGGAGTTTTTTCCACTTATGAACAAGTTTCTAACTCAAACTGGTTTCAATATAGTTTTGAATTTCTGAATCAATACGGAGTTTTAAAAACCTATCCGGTTTTGTGAAGCTCTAGTTCTTAACCTACTAAAAATGATACATTAACGCTGACTCTCACCACTCTTGTGGCATCTATATTCTATACTGCTGTGTTTTCTATGAAAAAAAAAAGACATTTTGAACCATCTGAACTATTTGAACCACCAATTTCAAAAATCCAAAACAGCAAAATGTAAAATAAACAAGCAAGCCTCAGAAGGAAGGCAGTAGAATTGCTGTAATCATGGCTTATGAATCATACATTACGCAAATAAAAATCTACTCATCATCGGCTTACAAATCAATTCACAAAAAATTTACAAAAAAAAAACTTCAAAAATCAAAAACCATGACCTCAGATTACAATTAACAACACGGTTTTAGTTCAGACATATGCTTGTCATTTGTATAGAAGATCATCATCGGTCGATCGATTGATTCATAAAAGAAAAAGAAACAAAATTTTGAAAAATGAAAGGCTCAGTTTATGGGTGGTGATATAACAGTATGGTCGGCAAGGTGATTATTCATCACCGTTACGACGAACGAGACCTTATATCATGAGATCATCACTGCCCCTTTTTGTAAAAAAAAATCGAAACACAAAATAACGAAGACTGATTCAATTCGATTTGAGAAATTGTTAGCTTACCTAAATGATATCCGACTAAGAGAAGATGAAGACGGATCTAATTTTGTATCCAAAACCTTAAAAGATCGAGAAAGGGGGTGATGAAGAGTGATGAATGGATGATGGGTTCTACTTAAAGAAGGGTCCTAGGGTTCGCTGTTGTCTGATCTGTAATGGGCCATACAGATGGGCTTTAGATCCCATTGAAAACTAGTTTAGACATTTTCATGGATTCGATTTGGATTGAAATCGAATTTATTAGTTTGGGTCAGCAAGAATGAGA
>JBCNJP010000020.1:965644-1004700 GCA_039602395.1 Deinandra increscens subsp. villosa | reverse complement strand
GGTGTGACAGACCAGGTACCATCGGAGTCAACAACTACTTCCGAAACTTAAGCTCCAGCTACGGCAGATCGTGGACCAAGTGATCGAAGAGGTCCTTTAACGATCGAGTTAGTTGGACGATAGGATCCCGGGAATCCCGGAAAGTTTGTTATCATTGTATTTGTTATATAAATCGAGGATTCGATCAGTAGGAACACACATTCGACACATTGAACACATTTCAGCTAACTTACGAACGCACAACATTGTATCACATAGTTCTGATCGATCAAACCTCCAACCCGTTGTAATTTTTCATTCGATTATCAATAAAATTGACTAGGAGGCGAGCTATTCGGCCGGCTCCCGAGGTTTTTATCCAGGATTCCTAGAGGCAACTCAAAGGATTCTGGAGTTTTTCTCGCTAAATCATCGTGTCACCATCCTAACTTGGATTATTTGCTTATTTGATCGTTAAGCACACTACCTCACAATCTAAGTTTGGAGTACAAGATTCCTTAGTGAATTTTTTACCAAAACAGTTTGGCGCCCATCGTGGGGCAAGTGGTGCTTAATCTTACCAAAATCCCATATCTCATTCACTTCATTCGATCTCCAATCTCAAAAATGTCAAACCAACAGAAGGCTGTTTCAACCTCTACCTCGTCCTCCATTCCTCATCTTCCTACCTTTCCAGGAAGTCAGAAGAAGACCAATGACCTTCAGAAGAAAATAGACGAGCAGCCGAGAAAAACTGACTATCCTGTCTTCACAGGATCCCAGGTTCAATCTGTTGATCCTGTTATTACTAACAACGATTTGTTTTCCTTGATTAAGCAGGTGAAAAATCAGATGAATCAGCAAGAAAAGACCAATCAAACGGTGATGAAAGAGATCGAGCAGCTTAAGAAGTCTAAGAAACCTATGGAGGAACAAAACCCTCTATTTCCCAGGCTCCTTGATTTCAATGCTTCAGGATCCTCAGATCCGGCTCGATACAATTACAAATCAGCTCCAAGCTTCACTACAGCCCCTACAATGACTTCTCAGGCCGCTGGGTATGCAGGAAGTGCTGCTGGATTCTCAGGAGCTATCCCACCAGAATCCTCACAGTCACGCTACAAGGATCCTTGGATTCCGCTACCGTCGGGATCCTTAGCCTCACCATCACAAGGATATCCTTTTTCTGCTGGGAACCCAAGCCAGAACCCCCAAGGATATCAATACTCTAACCCTTCTGTTTCTGTAGGAATCTTCAAGACTAGCTCCTCAGATGTGCATGACGGTGACTTCATCCCCATGCAAACAGCAGCCACTACAGAGCCGAGCATCCCAACGAGCTATGGATATAATACCAGGATCCAGTCCAGAATCCTGCCCCAGGTAATGTGTCCAGTTCAATTCATATCGTTTCTAACAGGGTGCTCCTTATGATGCAGGTATTCATCCAAGTATCGCTAGGGAGCTCCAAAAGTTGAAAGAGATGATATCAAGTGTTCCAGGGTTCCTGAAACCTATTCCTGAGGTTCCTCTGGAAAGCCACAAGATCTCTAGATTCACTTGGCCGATTTCCCAAGTGGAGATCCCGAAGCGTTTCCAAACTCCAAGCATGAAGCTTTACGATGGAACCACAAATCCTGAAGAACACGTGGCACATTACAGGGAGTGGATGGAGATCAATCCCATTCCGATAGAAATCAAAGAAGCCTGTCTATGCAAAGGCTTTGGTTCAACCTTAACAGGACCAGCCATGAAATGGCTACTGAGCATTCCTCCTAACACTATTACATCGTTTTCTCATTTAGTTAACATGTTTAACAATCAATTTTCTTGCAGCAGAACCTTTGAGAAGCTCATGGGTGACTTGTATCGAATAGTTCAGAAGCCAGATGAGCCGCTCAGAGAATACATCGCCAGATTCGGACGAGAATCCCTTGAGATTCCTAATTTGGATATGGCAACAGCCGTAGAAGCCTTTAAAATGGGGCTCTCCAAAGATTCACGTTTTTATGATGACCTTGTCATGACTCCTTGCAGGAATCCCGACGAAGTTCGCAGTAGAGCCTTGAGATTTATTCGTTTGGAGGACGACAAGAAAATCCACCAAAGACTGGAGGTCCCTATAATATGATCCTAACAACAAGAAGGCGGAATCCCCCGGGAAGCCGTATAGATCTTGTCCATACTCCAAACCGGAGAATCACAAAGTCAATGCTGTTGACCAAGACGATGATGATGAGGAGTATCCTAAGGTATCTGAATATTGTTTTTCAGTTGATATTGGTGGTTTGATGTGTGCTATGCAGGACCTAGGTGAAAAGGCAAGATGGCCCAGGAAGGATACCAAGCAAGGATCCTGGAAAGACAAGACCAAGTGGTGTGCCTTCCATAAAGATTTTGGCCACCTAACAGATGAATGTATAGCACTCCGAAAGGAAATCAACTATCTACTCAGCAAGGGGCATCTTGATTTTGTGCCATATGGGATTTTCTGGTGCCTTATTTTTTGTCTATTAACTTATGCAGGCCAAACTTCAATGTGATCACAACATACAGAATCTAAACATCCATGTGTAAAGGCACACGCTATACGTGCGCTAAGTGGCGCCATCGATCCCTTTAACGCCGCCAAGCGGCGCCAATACCCCCCCCCCCCTTTTCCGTTAAGCACCGGCGCCATGGCCTTGCTCCATATCTTCGGCGCGAGTTATATTGGAAGTGACCGTTGGGAAACGGTCAAAAAAGGACCGTTGCATTAATTAAAAAAATAATAATCCACCTTTTTCACCTATAAAAAACCCACCTTTATTTTATTTTTTTACACCTCTTTCTCTATTTTACTCCTTCTTTCTTTAATCTTTATAAAAAAAATACCATGAATCCCAACCAACAAAATCAAGATTCTTCAAGCAACATCCCTCCCAACAACCCGAACCTTCAGCCGTGGCATATGCCAATGTGGGGGGGGGGTGTCTAACCCGTTGTTCACGGGTCAACAACCTTCAAACGTCTACAACCCCTCATTTTCTAATTACGCTCAATGGGGGCAAAACCCACCACCTCAAGGCTTCCCATCTCAATTCCAACCGCAACCCATTTTCTCACCCCCAATTTACTTCCAATCCATCGCAATCGCAAACACCGCTTCTAGATCAAGATGATGATATCGAAATCGTGCCCGAAACACAAGTGCCGGAGCGGGTTCGGAGAGGCCGAGGTAAAAGGGAAAAACAATCGAAGGATTCCAAGAAAAAGAAGGATGGGTGCCATGGGATACCCAAGAGGAGTTACATCTTATTCGAGCTTATATCGATACATCGGAGAACCCGAAATATGGTATTTTTTCAAACATAATTTTAATTTTAGACCTTTTTTTCCTTTTATTTTCGACATCACCTACTAACATTTCTATATTTATATTTTCTAATTAGGTAACTCGCAAACTAAAAATGCGTTTTGGGATCGAGTTAGCTCGAAATTTCAAGCTAGCTTAAAGGCGACTGCAAATCCCGATGAGTTCCCGATATTACGCAACAACGACAAACTTAGCGGCAAGTGGAGCACCATGAAGGCGAAGGTCGCGAAGTTCCATGGGATTTTTGTGTGCGTGGAACGAACCCATCCAAGCGGTGCGAGTGACGCCGATTTGATCCAAATCGCCATTACTCGATACAAAGACGACCACAACAAGTCATCACCTCTTCTTCAACATTATCAAATGTCGAAAGCGTCTCCAAAATTCGATGAGATTATAGAGTTTACCAACGCTAGCAAGAAGCGTTCCTCAACCGACCGCGATAGTCCCATGGGATCAAACTCAACGGGACGTTGCAACATCAACTTAAACGATGATATAGTGTTCGAGGACGAAGACAAAACGCAACCTCAACAACAAGAGATTTTGCGAAGGCCCATGGAAAGAAAAAGGCAATTCGACTAGAAAAGGAGTTTGAAATGGCAAGAAAATTAACACAAATGTCAAGGTTTAACACGGAAGATGAAAAAAGAATCCAATTGCATTAGAAAAAATATCGTCTTCAACAATTCCGTGTTCTCGGCATGGATACAATAAACTTGACTCCAGAACAACGAAAAATGATTGAGAAAGAAAAATAAAAAATCATGGCGAAATTACATGAAGAGTAGTTTTTTTTTATTTAAATGAAGTAATTGTAGTTGTCTTTTTTTTTTTGAAATATTTGTAGGTTTTATGTTTTTTAAGAAATCTATTTGTAGTATTTTTTTAATTTTAATCACTTAATTCTATTTTTATTTTATTTTTCTATTTTTGAAAGGCAATAAAAAACAAAAAAGAAAAACCAAATTTTAGTCATTAAAATAATTCAAATGTAAAAAGAAAAAAATTTATTTAAAAATAGTTTAACATCACATAAAGTATTTCACCCATCTTAAACTTTCAGATTTGGTGTTAAACATTTACGTGACACCTACATAACTGTGTTAAATAGCTGTTATTCTTCTCCTTAATCTTGGAGGTTTAAGGTGTCCAAAGCCTAATTGGGTTTGTATTAATTGTCTTTGGTTAGTGTTCTTAGTAGTCTGGTGTTTCGTCTCTTCTTTCTTTCTTTGTTTTATGTTTGTTATTGTTTTCCTTGTACTTGTATTTTCTAGCTTATGGCTAATTTGTGTAATGAATTTTTTTCTGCTATTTAAAAAAAATTACATGAGCTCAACTGAACACATGACAGGTACGTACACTATTAAAACAAACAAATAGAAATATGACAGGGCAAATCCAACTGAATGTCAAGTTAAGAAAATCATAGCACTTTCATCTAACTCAACCCAACGCAACCTTTTTTTAAAGGGTAATTATAGGTTAACTCAATTATAAAACAAAAAAAAGTTAAGTTTTTCATTAGTCCAAAAACTGAAATCATTTTGAAACCGAAGTGATTCATATGTGTGTAAAACTCTAGTTGTTAAAACCGGATAAAACCAAACCTAACCAAATTAAAACTGGTTTAATCCAATCGAAGTTTTTTTCACTTATGAACAAGTTTCTAACTCAAACTGGTTTCAATATAGTTTTGAATTTCTGAATCAATCCGGAGTTTTAAAAACCTATCCGGTTTTGTGAAGCTCTAGTTCTTAACCTACTAAAAATGATACGTTAACGCTGACTCTCACCACTCTAGTGGCATCTATATTCTATACTGCTGTGTTTTCTATGAAAAAAAAAAGACATTTTGAACCATCTGAACTATTTGAACCACCACTTTCAAAAATCCAAAAAGCAAATTGTAAAATAAACAAGCAAGCCTCAGAAGGAAGGCAGTAGAATTGCTGTAATCATGGCTTATGAATCATACATTACGCAAATAAAAATCTACTCATCATCGGCTTGCAAATCAATTCACAAAAAATAAAAAAAAAACTTTGAAAATCAAAATCCATGACCTCAGATTACAATTAACAACACGGTTTTAGTTCAGACATATGCTTGTCATTTGTATAGAAGATCATCATCGGTCGATCGATTGATTCATAAAAAATAAAAAAATAAAAAAAATTTGAAAAATGAAAGGCTCAGTTTATGGGTGGTGATATAACAGTATGGTCGGCAAGGTGATTATTCATCACCGTTACGACGAACGAGACCTTATATCATGAGATCATCACTGCCACTTTTTGTAAAAAAAAAATCGAAACGCAAAATAACGAAGACTGATTCAATTCGATTTGAGAAATTGTTTGCTTACCTAAATGATATCCGACTAAGAAGATGAAAGACGGATCTAATTTTGTATCCAAAACCTTAAAAGATCGAGAAAGGAGTGATGAAGAGTGATGAATGGATGATGGGTTCTACTTAAAGAAGGGTCCTAGGGTTCGCTGTTGTCTGATCTGTAATGGGCCATACAGATGGGCTTTAGATCCCATTGAAAACTAGTTTAGACATTTTCATGGATTCGATTTGGATTGAAATCGAATTTATTAGTTTGGGTCAGCAAGAATGAGATATTGAGATTTTTTTTTCACTTATTAAAATGTTAAAGGGTTACAAACTCTAGGTGAGGTTATTATTATACTATATATAATTTTACAACTTGGTGAATAGTAGAACAGTATGTTTTTTGGCTTTTTATTTTTGACACTTATACTATATATAATTTTACAACTTGGTGAATAGTAGAACAGTATGTTTTTTGGCTTTTCATTTTTGACACCTAAATTTTCGCATTGCACCCTGACCAAAAAAAAGTTTTACACTTAAACCCTCACTTTCACTAAATTTTCGCACTGCACCCTTGAGGGCCCACCTCCGCGCATACTTCGGTTTTCTTGGACCCACCGACCGTTTCTTACGGTTTCTTCTTCGCATACTTTTCACCCTTCCTTTTCAAAACCATGCCTGCACGGACTATAAGCCCCTACCTCAATTAAAGTTTGACCCCTTTAACACTTTTGTGAACAGCTGCAATTGTACCCTAAATACTATTTTCATCACTGTCGCTGCGAGGATTGAGGTGTTTATATAGGCCTTACCCACCGCGTGTACATCCTTAACCATCGCCTCTTTGGACCAACGGCGAGTTCCAATTCAGGCAGTTTATGCTTCAATCTCCTCTGATTTGCGGTCCAATTTCCTGCGTATTGTTTAATTTGAAGCTTCAGTTGTGTGTGGTTGTTAGTTTTTTGGTTTGGATGTGTCAATTTAGGGCCGGTGTTTACCTATGAATTTAATATTTGAATTTATGCCTGATTTTAGTGCTTATTCTTTGAATTGTTGTGCCGTATGTGTGAAGCTGTGATTTCTTTTTGGGTGTGGGCCTCTGATTTTGTTTTAGTTGATGTTCATGTTTTCATGGTAGGTTGCTTCAGATCTATCAAAAGTGATTTTTGTACTTTTTGTGTTGTCATGTTTAGGCAGATCGGTTAGATGACATATGAAGGTGTTTATATGACAAAAATGTTGCTTTGGTCATGTTGGTCATGTTTAGGCAAATAAAAGCAAAGGGAAGTGTGGTCCTCTGTTTGTCTCTTTGGATCATGTTTGTCTATGTTTAAAATTAAAGTTGTAATCTCTTCAGTTAGTCTGCTTCAACCTATCTCTCTAACCCAACAAGTATCAGTCGAATTCATCATTCATATAAGTCTGATTCATTCTGATACTTTAAAGAACAGAAGTGAATGCAATTTCTTCCCCGGAGAAGTTCAATTTCTTACTTTCCGTGTTCATTTCCACACATTCCCATCAATTTTGGGATGTTTACGCGAAATGAATGGTTTCAATACTTGCTCATTCAACAACCCATTTGTCAAATTCGATTCTTAATTAACTATATCTAACAAGTTAGAGTTTATTTGCTTCACCGACAACCATCGCCTCAGGAGCATACTAGGTTATGCTTTGTCTCTACCTACTTCTACAACCTACTTGTGTAGAAAATCCAAATTAACATGGCCTTGATCATCTAAAAGTCTTAGAAACGTGTTTATTTTTTAATACCTGAATTCCAATTCGTACATGTGATTCGCTAAAGCAAGGCATTCTTTAAGTTTTTACATTGTTGGAGTGAATAATAAATCTAGGATAATTGACAAAAAGAGCCAAATGATTAAAACTTATGCATGAGAGGATGATTAGACATACCTACTTAGTTGAATCTTTTAGTGTCTTTGTTATTTATAACAAAGAAGTCATGTATATCACATTTGTCAATGATGATACATATTTATGTTTGCATCTTTATCTATATCTTTACATACTAATAAAGAACTAACTCGGAAGTCACATGATTCTTTTCTAGAGTGTTAACCTATATTTTTCCACTTGGCATCACTACAATCAACTCCAATCTCTATTTAAACAAGAAAACATGGTTTTAGAAATGTTTTATAATAGTTAAACCCATGATAAAGGGTAGGAAATTTGGTTGGGAGAATTGGTGCAAAAATCTGGGAAAAGGGAGCAAAATTTGGCTAAGTATAAAACTGGCCGAATTTGGCTCAATCCCTGGAAAAGTAGTTCCAAGCGTATGGCTTGGAACTTCAAGAGTTGTAGGCGATACTCCTGTAGCTGTAGGCGTATGGATTGGAAATGGTGAAGTTCTAAGCGATACGCCTGGAACCCAGTCCCTGATTTTGTTAATTATTTCTCTTGTTAACACTGTTTTATACATGTTTAAGCAATAGAAACTCATTTTTGAAAGTGAGTGAATTGTAGGTAAAGGGAAGGCTTGACGGGTGCTCATCAATGCTAAGAAGGACCGATCATATGAAGGCAAAAGACCCATTCTGTACTTTTTGTTTATAAAACATATAAATGTTGTTTAACAACTTATGAACGTCAATTACTACCCAAGGGTATATTATGTAAAAATGTAAGCCCACATGTTGAGTTGTAGGGTTGTTAAAACATGTAATTCAAACAAAAATTTTCTGGGACCAACTTGAATATTAGCAACCGTTGTGTTTTGACATCAAATTGAACATGGGTGTTACATTAACCTATTTCCTGATCTGTTTGTTTCTTTGGATGTTTACTTCTGAGCCACTAATATTTTTCTATTGAGCTTGAATGGCTATGATGATGATATCCTCAGCCCAAATGTTTCAAAATGAAATCAGTTCTTTTGAGCTTGAATGACTATGATGATTATTTTCTGAGCCTAAATATTTTAAGATGAGTTCTTTTGAGTTGAATGGCTATGATGATTATGTTTTGAGTCTAAATGTTTTAAGATGGCTGATTTCTATTGAAATATATTTTCTTTTGTTTCATGCAACTAAATAAAATTAACAAAATACAAATTGTTAAGCTTTTAAATAGTTTTTTATTTAAGTCAACTTATTTTGTCTACTATAGTTGCAAATTGTGTCTCTATTCAAGTGTTTTTGTGCATTGTATATTTCCAATAAGAAATTTAAAGCCTAATAAACATTTGCAGAAAATATTAGCTTAGTTTATGTAATTTTGTTTATACTGTAATTTAAAATTGTTATGTGAAACTAAAACGTCAATTTACCGAAATTTATAAATATTTTTTAAATTCAAATTTTGAAAGCATCAATTTTATTAAATATATGTTTCCCTCATTTCCTGTTTGAATTGAAAATCATGTATTTTACATATCTATACAATAGAGCCTGGTCAGACCTGTAATAGGCCCAGTGGATCTCCGGGGACCCCATTTAACTTCGTACATAAAATGAAAGTTATTAATTTTTATTTTTTTGATGAAGAGTTATTTATAAATAGTTTGGGGAGATAAAACAAATCAGTCCATCAGCTTGGTGGTAATACCATCTGCCTGATTTTGAAAAGATGTGAGCTCGATTATTAATTTTATTTTTTTTTTGATGAAGAGTTACTTATAAATAGTTTGGGGAGATAATACCTTCTGCCTGATTTTGAAAAGATGTGAGCTCGATTATTAATTTTTATTTTTTTTGATGAAGAGTCACAATTTTTTATTGTTTTTTTTTCGTTTTTTTTTTCATTTTGATAATGATTCAAATTAACAAACAATTAAAATTAACAAATAAAGAAATAAAACTAACAAATAAACTATTTTTTTAAAAGATCACCACATTCATTACTAAAATAAAAATAGATTACATCAACATTAATGAAAAAAATTAAAACCATTAAAAACTACTAGATTTTTTTTTAAAACTACAAATCGCGATGAGATTTCATTTTCTCAAATATTTCATCTTTCTCTTTCTCCACCATCGCCCGACGCTACTCCGACGACCCCGATGTGTCGACACACAATACACGATTTTGGTTGTAACGGGTATTTTCCACCCGCAACAATGTCTTCTTTTTTGCTCGATCACAAACTCCTTAAGATCGTTGTTAAATTCCTTCTCGAGAGCCAATTCTTTTTCTTGACGAATGAACTTTTTCTTCCCCATCGGTCGTCGCTAAATGTTCATTTCCAGATCCTCTTCGTCCTCATCCAAATCAACCGCCACGTTAAGGTTGATCCCGCAACGGCTTGTGGACGTCGAACCCATCAGACTATCTCTCTCCATTAACGACATTTTCTTTGACGCCACCGACCCCTCTATGAGGACGCAGAGGAGCCGGAAATGAACATTTTGCTACGACTGGTGGGGAAGAAAAAGTTCATTCGTCAAGAAAATAATTGGATCTCGAGAAGAAATTCAACAACGATCTTAAGGAGTTTGTGATCGAGCAAAAAAAGGACGTTACGGGAGGAAATACCCGTTACAACCAAATTCGTGTATTGTGTGACGACACATCATGGTTGTCGGAGGAGCGTTGGGCGATGGTTTGTAGTTTTTTTTAAAAAATTCTAGTAGTTTTTAATGATTTTAATGTTTTTTATTAATGTTGATGTATTTTTTTTTATTTTAGTAATGAATGTGGTGATCTTTTAAAAAATAGTTTATTTATTTAATTGTTAGTTTTAATTCTTTATTTGTTAATTTGAATCATTTAAAAAAAGAAAATAGAAAAAAAAAACAATAAAAAATTATGACAACACAACATGGGAATACCCCATGCCATAAGACAATGTTCTCACATTAAAATTGACTAACATTTTTTTTTATCATATTTTAAGATATTTTACTTTTATTTTTCAGGTATTTTTTACTTTTATTTTTCAGGTATTATTTTACTATATTACTTAAAGATTTATTTACTTGCAATGGAAACTAGATCAGTTTAAGTGTTTAATCCAATTAGTTTGTTTTTTTCTTACTGTGTACAAAACAACAAGGTGCTTTGAACAAAGTATATAGATTAGAAGGAAAGTAGAACAATTACTTTAATCAGTACCTTTTAAACCAATAATCTTACGATATTTTCGATATTTTAAAAAGAGACTAAAGAATAGCAACTAGAAACTTTAACCTTGTCCAAATAAGATGGATAGAAAATTACAAAGTAGTTTTTTAAACAATTGTATATTTTAGAAAAAATAAATACTATTAATCCCAATTATTCGATTTTAAACAAAAATAATTTACCTATTTTTTAGACAATATTAGTCTTATAAAATACATCATGTTTTTTCTAATAATCTTTTCCGTTAAAAAAAACTAATCTCGTTAGTTTGTAATAATACTATTAATATACAAACTGGCTTCTATTTACAAAACCTAAGGGACCAATATTATAAATTATGTAAACCTAATTTAAATAAAAATAAAAAAAACCATTTCACCTCCGGTAAAACCTCCAACCGGCTAGCGACCCCATCTCTGTCTCCGACGAAACCTACAATTGACGACCTCATCTTCGTCTCCGACAAAACACTCAAACTACGACCCCGTCTTCGATAAAACTGCCAACGCTATCTCCATCTCTGACAAAACCCATAGAAGATTGTGAAGACAGTGCAATGGTGAGGATGGTAGAGAACGTTAGCAACTTCACAGACGGATTCTGTTAAGACGGAGAAGTTTAAGATGGCCGACGTCATAAGACAAAAATGTAGGCACAACTATGGAAACGCGATCACTCTCTGTTCTCTGTTTGTCGTCTCTGTTATCGCTACTTACGAAATCCATACTCAGGCTTCCAATAACAAATACCTTTTGTCATTTATTCACGGAACAACAATATCTAAAGCTTTATCGTCCACCAGCCGTAGCTCTCCTACCGATTACATGTTTCGGCAAAAACAAAAAGTCAAAAACGGTTGGATTTTGCAATTTTTGCAATAGAAAAAGAGGTGTTTTCTTTATTTCTACGTAAATTAAGTTTAAGTAATGACAAAATTGGTCCCTTAGATTTTTTAAATATAAACAAGTTTGTATAATCACAATGTTAGTCTTTAATATTGTTACAAACTAACGGAGTTAGTTTCTTAACAAAAAAAAATTATTAAAAAAAACATGATGTACATATAAGACTAGTATTGTCCGATAAAATAAGTAAAATTATTTTTGTCCAATATCAAATAGTTTGAATTAATAGTGTATTATGACAGTATTAGTCTTTCATATCATCACAAACTAACGACGTACACATTTTAACAAAAAGGATTATTAAAAAACAGGATATATTTATAAAACTAATATTGTCAAAAAAAAAGATAATTTTTATCAAATATCAAATAGTTAGAATTAATAGGGTCTATTTTTTCTATATTTTATACTCAAATAACATAAAGAAGGTATGAAGAAAAGAGCAAAAAAAACCTTCGTTCCAAAACAGACACTTTTTTTGAGGTGAAAATTGTTAAGTCAAAATATGAAAACCATGTTGATTTACAAATTTAATACCAGTTTATTTTTGTTAGTACTTTAGTTTCAGTTAGAAACTTTGAAACAAATTAACAGTCAAACTTAAAAATCATAAAATAGGAAGGTTCATCAGATAGGAGCGAAAGACTAAAAAGATTTCTAATCACATAGAATCATCTGAACTATGCAAATAGACATCATATGAACCACCACTTTCAAAAATCGAAAAAACAAATTGTAAATTAAACAAGCAAGCCTCAGAAGGAAGGCAGTAGAATTGCTGTAATCATGGCTTATGAATCATACATTACGCAAATAAAATCTACTCATCATCGGCTTGCAAATCAATTCACAAAAAATAAAAAACTTTAAAAACCAAAATCCATGACCTCAGATTACAATTAACAACACGGTTTTAGTTCAGACATATGCTTGTCATTTGTATAGAAGATCATCATCGGTCGATCGATTGATTCATAAAAGAAAACGAAACGAAATTTTGGAAAATAAGGACTCAGTTTATGGGTGGTGATATAACAGTATGGTCGGCAAGGTGATTATTCATCACCGTTACGACGAACGAGACCTTATATCATGAGATCATCACTGCCCCTTTTTGTAAAAAAAAAAAAAAATCGAAACACAAAATAAAGAAGACTGATTCAATTCGATTTGAGAAATTGTTAGCTTACCTAAATGATATCCGAATTGAAACAGAAGAAGGAGATGGATCTAATTTAGAATCCAAAACCCTAATTGATCGAGAAAGGAGGCGATGAAGAGTGGTGAATGGGGTGCGTTCTACTTATAGAAAGGTCCTAGGGTTTGTTGCTGTCTGATCTGTAATGGGCCGTACTATACAGATGGGCTCTAGGTCCAATCGAAATCTAGTTTAGAGTTTAGACCGGGTTGGTAAAAAGTTTGACATCGGTTTTATTTTATTCGATTCACATTCAAATATATTTTTAATGGAAGTCCTCTTAATTAAGTTTATATTTTATGAAAACAGATATTAAAATTATGTTTTAATATGTTATAATCAGGAGAAGTAATATAAATTTTTAGGCGTATGTGACACTTATGTATATATAATAAATAGCTTTTGATACCCGTGCGACGCACGGGCAGATTTTAAAAAATGAATCCGAAATTTTACATATTATAATAAATGTAATTCGATAATTGAAATTAAAGAAAAAAAACACAAATTTGAAAATGTAAAAGGTTACAAATTTGAAAATACAGACTTATAAACAACATTTGATGTTTGGTTCGTCACATTTCCGATAAAAACACTATTAACAACCAAAACCTCGGATGAGCTCATCTCTTATAATATTTGCATAACCAAACATCTATTCCAATGACCCGGGTAAATACCCGATGCTGTAATATAAAAAACAAAAAGTAAAATATAGTATGAAATAAAAAGATGGTAAAAAATTTCATCGATAATTATAAATTAAAATCAAATAAGAGTCGAGTTTGAAAAAACATAAAATGAAATGTAACACAATACTGTGTGTTCTACATTTTGGAAAAAAAAGAACAAAAAAAAAAAGATTAACCAATTTTTTTATATAAACAAACTATAAGTATACAAATTTAAGATAATTGATGTTTAGTTTAGATCTTTCAAATCTAGTTCCATCTCATTCCCCTTCTATTCTTTAAAGCAGTTGGAGATGATCTTTTTAAGCATTTAAGCACGGGTACAATCCATCCATTTCCTTCCTTTCTTGAGCCAGCTTCTTGTGAAAGTTACAAACAAAACAAATATTCGAGTATACAAAAAGAAATTATTGTCAATCCACTTAAAAAAATTAAGCCAAGTCCCAGAAACCATGTATAAACTATTAAAAAAGCCATAAAAGCAGGTGAAGAAAAAGAAATCATCTGCTTAAAGATTTTCAAAGGATGACTGCTAGCAATTGCATCATGAAACTACAACAGGAATCATGTGTTTCAATTAAACTATGTAAGCAAACCGCTATTGATATCTTCCTCACCTAAAGTATTTGTCACTTCTGGGTCCTTCCTTGTGCATATGGCATTCATTATTATATAGTAGCATGATTCTGTTTTGTGAAATATAAAATTTCAACTAAGTTAGAAAGCATCGTAGTAGGGAGCAACCACATATTCAAACCAATGATACTATCAACAGACAACAATACTCAATTAGGGTGTAGCAAAGTTATCTAAAAAGTACTTCAAATCAAGTAGAATAGGATTACTCTTATACTGGTACCTAAAGTTTTTAAACAATGAATTGACAGTAGCAAGAATGTCATCAACAGGAGCAAAATCATCACAGTGATAGTTTATTAAGACGATTTGATAGATAACATGTTTCCTTCAATCAGTTAAAAATTTTCTTATTAGAAAATGTTAGCTCATGTATATTTAAAAAGACCAAAAAACCATAGCTCATCACTTAAACTTAAACTTTGATATATTCAACCTATGGAAAATTCTCTTTGCAAACATCAACATATCTATTAAAAAAGCAATCTAATTCTATATACATAAAATTAAATCCTCAAATACTCACATCAAGGACTGTAAAGTACAAAAAAGTAGACTATATTAAATTATGTAGATATGAAAAAAAATCATATTTCTAAATAAATAACCAAATTTGAACAGATAATTTTAGGACCACTTATTTTAACTACTAAAAATTTCAGTTCAAAGGTGCTACTTGCAATAATAACATCAGGAGCAACAACAGTCAAGTTATAGGCATTGAAAGTAAGCTACACATAAAGAACTGGGTACAATAAACATAAGTTATTGAATTTGAACAAAATTAGGTTGTTTACTTACCTGATTGCCATCTCTACAATCACTTTATTAATTTATTTTATTGAGTTATAAACAGAGATGATGTGATGTAATAGTCATAATACACATGATTTCCATGTTGACACACACCGGAGGATAATCACCTATAGAAATTACATCCTAATTAAAAAAAGAAACTTAAAACAAAACTTGTTTTTAAAAAATAAATCGTAACCATGTGAGTGTTCAAGATTTAACGGCTCGGTTCCTGTTCTCCAATGCGTATAATTGATATCACAATGTTTTGTGATTGACTGAATAGCATCACCCTACATAAAAATGTTGTTAATGTGGTTAGATAATGGAAACTGAGGCTGCTGTTACTATGAGTTTATAGAGATGGTACTTACATGTTGGTCAATGAGCAGATATCACTGTTGTGCAAATTGCCAAGTAGCCATTAGCAAAAGGTAATTCCTTTCTAGAATAAATATAAAAGATTATAAGGAAAAAAAGCTCATGAATAATAACTAAAGGTATTGCAATGAAAGTCTATATGTTAAAGGAAAACTCCATCAATAATAACTAAACTATTGCAATTCAAGAAACTGAGTTTCTATGACCTCTTGTACACCTTTTTACACAAACACTTTTACAACTGCAAATTTAGTGAAAAAACACGAACATTCTTCACATCGAATATAAACTTGCCTAATATAAAACTGGTAACAATTATTCTGGAAACAACTTTGATAAATTCAGAATGATAAACACTTTATAATCATAACAGTATTTGTGGTAGTCGAACCTAAAATCAGAATTCAAATAACTATTACCTCTATGTTTGAAGAAAACGAAAGCGAACTATTACCTCTATGATGATGGATGAAAGAGTGATTATACCTAAATGCGATGGAGTGAAGGTCCACGATCCCGAAGATGATAGATGCGAGATCGTTGACGGTGATTGAAGATGAATCGTCTTTTGAAGAGCGGCAGAGATTTTTAAACGACGAATGGATCTGTAATAACAGATGTAGGAACAACAGTTCGAATTATTGAAATTTAGGATACATAAACTCGAATTCAGATCGAATTCTGGGTTATCGAGTCATCTTGAATAATAACCATCCCTAATTCTGGATTAGTGATCTAGATTTATCAAACAAATTAGGGCGTTTGGATATGCAAAAATACCTAGGAAGCAAATCGGCTAAAACTCCCAAGAGATATTGATCATAACTCGTCTGCAATCAATCAATTAATCAACCGATCAATTAAGCTACCATGATACGCATATATAAACAGAAAAAGAGATCAGAAAGAGATATTGAATTGATTTGCCTCGGTTTTTTAGAATTAGGTGATGGCGAGACGGCATCATCGTTGCGTGAGGAACAAATGATTGAGGAATCGCCTCTGATTATTTGGTTTAAGAAACCATTTACCTTAAATCGATTGTGTTGGAATGGATGGGATGATGAAACGTTTGTCTTCGATGATGCGACGATCGAAAGCTCTTGAATCGCCAGGGAGAGAAAAAGTGAGAAGTGATATTGGGGATGACGGCGTATTAGGGTTTTACGTAACACGACGGAAAAAATATCGGGTCGGGTTTTGATATAAGATCCGCGCGTCACATAAAGAGGATCCGCGATTCTATTAGGTTGTGGTGATTTGGGCGGGAAATTGATGCTAAGGAGGGTTTTGGTGATACCACCTCAGCATCAATCTTTTCTTTTATATAGTATATACTAGGATAGAACCCGTATGTTATACGGGTTAAATCATTTTTTTTTGGTAAAGGGTTATACGGGTTAAATCATTAGAAAATATATATAAATGATAATTCATGCATACTCATTTTATTACCCGAATAACGTATTACATTACATTTAATAAAGTTATAATTCATAATATGGTATTGGTGACTTTATCTTCTTCATAAAAAAAAATTTAGAGCATGTCTCTACTTGTATATTTGGAAAAAATACAACATAAACATGATCATCTTTAAAAATGGTTGTTAGAAAAACAATCCAACCTTGAATAGCGACTAACACTAACTTATGATTTGACAAACTTGAGAATTTAAGTCTCGATAGAAAGTTAGGTGAGTATAAAATTTTATCAAAATTATAATGAACATTTTTTAATTGTTGAGTATAAAGTCTAAAGTATAATTAGAATATTATAATGTTAAATCAATAAAAAAAATTATCTTGGTATATATTAGATAACGTACAATTGTATTAGTCATGATGTTTAAAATTTCCAATTTTAATGAACATGGATCATTTGATATGATAGAAAAACTATTTAATATTGGAGATTATGAACATAAATTTTAGGGTGTTGCTATTCGTACCCCCTCTTCCATGTTTTTTACTTGTTGCACCCCCTCCCTCAACTTTTAGATTTATACAATTCAAACCTTTTTGTTTTTTTTTCAAAAAAACAAACTTTTGTGTATGAAAAATATCCATTTTCTTAAATTAAATTTTTTTATTTTTAGTTTATATAGACGTCTAATAAGTTCTTTATTCCAATATTAAGAAAAAAAAACCTAACAACCTCACCTAAAAACAAATCAAACTCTTTTTATATTGTGTTTAAACAAGTCAAATGATTATATATAAAGATACTTCTTCGTATTTTAAATAACAAATTTATCTATAGTTTTTTAAGCGTGATTACTTTTACACAAATTTTTTTTCTATATTTTATAAAAAGAAATATATATTTTTATCTATTAGTAAACGTGGTTTTATTATATTTGTTGTTATTTTCAATATTTTTAAACTACAATATTAGTTTTTATTATCGAAAATAGTTTTTAACTTCTTTTGTTTTATATTTGTTGTTATTTTTTATCCATTTTTTTTCTAAACTACGATCATCGCTTTTTTGATCAAAAATTGTTTTTAATATTTTCCCAAAAAGAAGTTTTAAATTTCTTGCCAAAGAAAAGTATTTTTTTATATTTTTCAACGAAGTGTTTATAATATTTTTTTAGAAAAAAATAACATTTTTAATGTACATATATTTATGAGGGGTAAATATATCAAGTTTTAAATTTTCAGGGAGGGGGTACAACAAGTAAGTGAGGGGGGTACGAATAGCCTACCCCTAAATTTTATTGTTTACGGATTTCTCTATAAATAGTATCATCCACAATGTTTATTAGATTTGTAAAACAATATTAGTTATTCATTAGTTATAATATTAAATATGATTTGCTCAATTATATTTGAAAAACACGGTAAATAAATGTCTATTGGTATTTTATAAGTTTTTTAAATATTTATTAAATGAAAATAATAATAGTTTAAAAAAGAATTTTAAATAAAAATTAGATGTAAATTGATATATGATTGTCATAATTCCATAAATATAATTAAATAAAAATATATCATGATTATAAGGGATATAATTTCCTAAAAAAGAATTCATTAGGGATTAGATTTGGGAGGGAAAAATTGTGTGAGAATGATTCTAGTGTTGACAAGTGTCAACAATTGTAATTGTTTATTAGAGTAGGAAGATATATATATAAGATATATAAGATAAGATAGATAAGTAACTGGTTGTGTATATAATTTTGTGAGTTTAAGATTCTTGTAACACTTCTAAAATTTTCTACTTGTGCATTTACCCTACAAATGTACATGAAAATAATTATATGCGTAGTTATTAATTATATATTTTATATGCGTAGTTATTAATTATATATTTTATTTTTTCAATCCCATGTAACACATAGGTTTCAAAAACTTGCATACGTAGAAAGGAGATCATAAGAATACTCCTTCATTTTGATGAGAATTCATACACTAAAAATGGTCAACATAAAGTTGGTAAGTTCACAAATTTAAATGGCTCGATTTATACAAACTGATATAAATAATGATTGATAACAGTTTGATAATCAGTGATGGATAACCAGTTTGATAAACAACGATTAACATTGATTGATAACAAAGTTTAAAAACTGATTTGATGAGTGATATCATTGTTTGACACGTGTTAAGATATTGTAATGTTATTACCATGAACCTTTGAACTCCGAAACTAATTGTTTACCCATTCATGGTATTCTGTCCAACAATACAAAAGGCCAATATAACTGTATGTACCCGGTGACTATAGAAGGGGAGTCAGGATTGGGGCGACCAATCACGAGCAGAGACGTTAACACAATAGATCTATTCACGAGTTACGGTTTCTTATGAAACTAGTCAGATTCAATTAATAGTTGGATTTTATCATAACATGAATCAACATGATACAATAGCTGTGGATGCAAAACTCATGTAATCAATATATGTAACAAACATCTATTTGTCATGAATGATAAAAGTTTGTACGGATTCTCCTTTTAAGTTTTTAAAATAGATAAAAAGAAAACGGGTAGTAAGACTCACTAGATCAAGGCGAATCTGGATGATAGGATACCGAAATAAACAACTTAGTTGTGTCCTAAAATGGTAATAAGATAACTTACGGTTTATTCAATTTGGGCATCGTCTATGTCACCCAATGAACTTCGTCAAGTCTTGACTTTGGTAACTCGTTAGATCGTTGGATATCATTTGTTCAAATATATATTTATTGTTCAAATAAAAATATAAGGGTTTGAAAGGATTATTTATTGTACAAATAAATATGTAAGTGTCTGCAATATATTTATTATTCAAATAAATATATAAATGTTGGTTTGCCTTCGGGAAAATATCAAGGAGTTATATATTGAGCAAATACATAAACATTCTCACTGGTCAATGCGATACGAAAGATAATATTAAAATTTGTTAAATATTATTGTGGCCTTTTGGACAACTTAGAAAATAATATAATTATATATAGTCGACGTCCAAAATATACGTTATTCTATCGCGTGTCAAATACACGATATTATCCGTTTTCTCATAAAATAATATTGTTACATAAAAATATAATTATTTTCTTGTCATGACAACTCAAAAATTATAAGTTTTTATATTTTAAGTTTTCAAATCGATTTTTCGGTAAAAGTGTCGGTTTTACCGGTTTCACCTCTATGACTCGTTTCATGACGTTTTAAGTTTCCAAAACACTTTGCAAAAATTTATTATGTCATTTTCAAGTGTTATAACTTTCAAATTTACCAGCTTTGTCGGTGAGGGCCTAAACTGCCAAAATTAGGGTTTTGCGTTATCGAAAGCCACCGTTTTAGTCTGGTTTTTCTCTAAAACATTATTTTCCACTTTTGGTCCTCATAGTTGTTTTCGGGTCTTGAAATCAATGTTTTAGTGTCCAAGTCATTATTTCATAAAAATATGCATTTACAAAACTTGTTGGCAATTTGTTTAACTAAATTCTTGTGGTCTCAAAACATGTCACAACCCGTTTCATATCCTTATCCCTATAATTTATATATTTATCATTATTTTTTCTCTATATTCTACTCACACCCACAATTAAATAATACTTCTTTATATCTTTATCATTACATTTTCTCTATTTTCAAACCTCAAATTTTACAGTTTCACTAAATTTTTCCTCAAATATAGGGATTCATCAAATGTTTCCTCTAATATTTCTTTGTCCTCTACTCACAACTACACCTTAAATTTTAAGGTTTACACACACACGTTATAGGAAATGGATTGTGAATGCTCTAAATGGTTAGTAAAAGGCTATTTTGTTAAAAGAGATGGAAAATTATCAACATATCATCAAAATACTACTTGTAGAGTAAAATTTTAGTTAACTAAAGTAAGCTTTTAAAAACAATTCTTTAGGGTTTTCAACAAGATTATGTTTCTAAGCATGAAATATTTATATGTTGCCATTTCAAGTGTGGTAACACTATCACAACACAAGAAAATCCGAACTACACATGTTAACCAAAATTAATTCCATCAAAGTTCACTATTTTGAACAAAATCTAAGTTTTATAATAAATTAATAAGTTATTATAAATGAATTGACTAAATATGTAATATATATGATTTAGTAAGGTGATATATGTAATTAAAATTTAGACTTGTGTAAATATGTAATAAAATGACTTAGGAGGGATATATTAAACATTTTAATCTTTATGTTTTTGTTTTATTTGTTTTTTATTTCTATTTGTTATTTTACTTTCATTTTTATTTGTTATTTTATTATTATTTTATATTTATTTTATTTTATTATTGTTTTTAATTTTTTTATATTTGTTTTATTATTTGTTTTTGTTTTTATATTTTTGTTTGTATTTTTTTTTTACTTTTTATTCTTATTTTTTTATGTTTTTCATAAAATAAAATAAAAATCAAATTGAATAGAATTTCCATTCCATTATTTGAAGGAATCGGAGAAAAATAGCCCTCCTCTAAGAAATATAATAGAAGTAATCGCATTCCTTATGTAACGGTTCATTCGATTCCAATATGTTACCAAACATATAATGAATCAATCATAAACCAAAATATAGAGAGAAAAAGTAAAGATACTGTTGTTGATTAGAACCAAAATATAAAACTTTGAAGATGTACCAGAAAATAGAAGTTGCTTTTGGTAATATAGAACAAAAAAATTGAAGTTGCTCACCCAAAATAAAACTGGTTAAAAACCTAAAGCTAGTATACACTCGTCATTGGATTAGAGAAATCGAAAGTGTTAAAAATGGCCCAAGCCTAAAGTCACATTGGATTGGAGAAATCGAAAGTTTCAAACATGGCCCAAGCCTAAAGCTAAAGCTACTGTACAGTTTCAAACATGGATTCATATCGTCACCGTCATCGGTTCCGCCGGTTGGCTAAATAGAAGATATATGTAAATGTCCTTAGTACATAAAAGAATAAAACAAAAAGAGAATCACGGTTAAACATGTTGTGTTTATATTTAAGTCGGCCTTCAAATACAAAATGGTGTATTATGTACTTATGGTTCCTGTTTTTACCACAATTTTCAGGTTGATGTAAAACTCAAGGGTTTATGTTGTGTTTTGGTTCGTGTAAAATTTAAATTTTACGATTCGTGTTACCCACAAACACGATGTGTTTAACACCCCTACGTTTCAATGCCTCATTTAGTTGCTAAACGTTCCAAAATTTAGCCTAAAGTGGCTTAATTTTTACAACACTAAAATCGTCAACAATCACAACATAAGTCTTTAGTAGGAACAATCAGCCAAATCCAAATCTACTTTCACATAGCAAAACAATGACTGAACATACCAATGATGAAGTAATAGGGCCCGTTGATTGATCTCGACACTTTCAAATGTACATAGAACTCCCATCAACATGCCTTGCGGTTGCAACTCGAATGAGGGATATATACACATCTTTTTGTCTCGAGCCCCATGGAATAGAAGTAAACACTTAACAGTCACACCCAGAAGACGATCTTTGTTGTTGTCCACTTGCCACATCAATCGTGTCGGGAAGGTAGCTTCATCCACAACAAAAATTTAAGAAATAAAGAAGATGTTAAATCCTTTACATAAACCTACATGGTATACAACTTTATAAAGCAAGTTTCATTTTGACGGGTCAATTTGAGTTATATGTCAGCAAAGGTGTATTTATAATGCATAACCATTTGATTTTAAAAAAAAAAAGATTTCCACTATAAAACTATGTATTTAAAAAACAAAAATAGGTACGAAACCTGAGAAAAGAAAATACAAAGAAGTGCATGTGGGTGAATCCAACCAGACCCATCCACCATACTAATATAACCACCATACTAATATAACGTGTTTTGACCCATTATCCAAACTGCATATTTCGCCATCTCTAGTTTATTCAATTACACCATTTTCTTCCATTCTATTAAGTAATGAGACCCACAATCACATATTCATAACGAAGTGAAAGTGTTAGATGACTAAGATGGATATAAGCTTACATTTCCTCCTCAGGTTCATTTTTAAGCGCGTTTTTGGCTATGCACTCAAAAGCAGCATCAACATTAAAACCCTCCTTTGCAGAAGTTTCAAAGTATGGTATATTTCCTTTTGAGGCACACCATGCTCTTGCTTTCTTCTCTGATACCTGGAATTTAGGAGAGATCACAAATCTTATTGCATATTGTTAAAACCAAAATAACTAATAAAAACAGAGCTTGACAGTCTAGTAGACAACGGAAGCTGAAATAATATAACAAAGATCTCCACAACAATGGCGATTCCGACCACTAAATTATGAATTAGCTTATTCAGATGATCTTTTATCTTTAAAAGGTCATAAAGGTACAACCAAGAGGCTTTCTGAAAGGATAACAAACCAAATGGACCCAGCATCCCGTTTAATTCATCATTCATTATTTTGACTAGTTTTTATCACATATCTGAGGCTCGGGGGCGGGTCTTGTCAACTTCATATCAAGCATAAGAAATATTCATCTAATATTAACATAA
This sequence comes from Deinandra increscens subsp. villosa, assembly GCA_039602395.1. Classification (NCBI taxonomy): domain Eukaryota; kingdom Viridiplantae; phylum Streptophyta; class Magnoliopsida; order Asterales; family Asteraceae; genus Deinandra; species Deinandra increscens. Next base: position 981,347 of record JBCNJP010000020.1, on the reverse strand, counting down.
TATTAGATGTTAATATTAACATAAAAACCTAAATATTTATCTAATATTACAACTTCATATCAAGCCTAAATTGTACTTTTAGTGCATAAAAGCCTCCAAAATTATTCTACACACAATATTCATCTAATCTAACATAATATAAATTCTGTTGTCATATTTTACATAATAGTTAATTATTAAAATAGTTTTTGTTAAACAAAAAAAAAGTTCTTAGTGACTTAGTCAACCAGACCTGGACTGTCCCTTTGAATCAGAACAAAAAGTTACATGTTTTGACAGGCTACGATTTTTAAGAAACTTTTGATGAATATATTGAACATCATATTGAATATAAGACATTGGAATCTTAATGAGTGATTACGAGTAATAAATGTAGATTAACCTTTTAATTCATCATTCATTATTTTCATTAGTTTTTATCACAATATCGGAGCCTCAGAGCCAGGTTTTGTCAACTTCATATCAAGCATAACAAATTGGAACTATAATGAGAGATCCCAGTTGGTCAACTTCTAACTAAGATATAAGTTAGATAACATAGATCATCTTACCACTCGACTATTGCCTCCATCAACATCTACCTTATTCCCCAATACAACAAAGGGGAAGTTTTCAGGGTCAGAAGGGCTAGCCTGAAATATGACCAAAAAAAAAGTTGGTTAACAAGATAATAAATTGAGAGTAGAGTGTACGCTACTGTCCAACTGGACCACTGAATCAGGAGTTGTACCTGAATTAAAAACTCTTCCCTCCAATTGTTAAGGTTATCAAACGACTTCTTGACATTAACATCATACACAAGAACACAACAATCTGCACCACGGTAAAATGCCACACCAAGGCTTTGAAACCTTTCCTGTCCAGCTGTATCCCATATCTGAAGGTACAGAACATGTAAGCTCCATAAACTGTAGTAACTAAAGATGAATTGTTTCTATACCATTCTTCATCAAATTCAAGGTCTTGGCCTTTATATATATCATAAAAAGAGAGAACAAGCAATCGAAATTCATGTGTTATCTTTAGTTTTCAACTTGTGCTAGTCAACTCACATATTACATGACGGACTTAAAACAAGAAGATTGCAAACTGAGATTAGAATCAAACAGCCAAGAGTGTTACTAGTACAAGAAAAAAGGGTGTTGAAGAAAAGAATAGATCTGCGAGTGCTCAGAATAGGTTGATGATTTCATTCAAACATTGTATCATTGAGGCAACTCGAATGAAGTATAAAAGCAAAGAAACAGTCCTTGAAAGATATTAAATACATTCCAGAGTCTAAGGCATAAAAATTAAGGCCATACGTTCTTTTTGTGGCGTTGCCATGAAACAAATATGTTTTTGGGTTATTGATTATTCAGAAGTGTTTGTTTCAAACTTTCAATATTTTGTGATTGTGAACCTCAGAAAAGGTGGTTATGTTTGTTACGAAAGAATTTGCTTTATTTACCAAATCTAGTTCCACATTATCATGGATTTCCAGTGGATGAATGAGACAAACTTTTTTTCTCTCACAAATTAGCATGCACATTTTTTTATCTATGTGTAGCAGAAAAACTATCGACAGGGTCATTTGTCCATATGAAATTGAAGTTAAACACAAACTTCAAAAAACAATATGCAAAATAAGTTTCCCAAACTAGAGGGAGGTGTTTATCCACCGGGCCACCAGCATAGAGTAGCTTTGCAATTAGCCACTGAATCTAGGTAATGCTCATTCCATCCTCCAATTATTGTCTTATAATGAGACTATGAAAGAATCTTCAACTTCATACTCATCAAGGTCATTTTTTTAATGAGGTACTTCCCTTTCAAAAGCAAGTATATTTAAAAAAGAGATGTGTTAGCTACTTAGCTAGTTTCAACAACATTTTGTGAACCTCATAAAAAGGGAAGCAATCAAGATTCAACACCATTAGCAAACAACAATCCCAAAGGTAATCACTCATTAACCAGTACAATTGAAAATATGATAAACCTAAGAAGGAAAAATCGTTTCTGTGGGGACCAAAAATCACGACAAGATCAAAAGGCTGTTGCAATTCATATGTTCTCAGGACAGAAATAGGCTGCCAAAAACCTATAAATCAGATAAAGAGAAGCATGGAACCATAAAGTGTTTAGAAATTAACTACTATGTTTGTAAGTCATTGTGGTAACATTTTAGATCTGATAAGAAAGTGTACAACACAAGAAAGGACTTTTGGGGCATATGGTGTTAGACAAGAAAACATATAATTCACAAGTCCAGCATTAGAACTACAAAATAATCAGTTGTAATCCTAAAAGACAACGAGCATGTTTCAGAAGAAAAATACACGAGTGAAACGAGATGATCATAATAGCATAAACTGATAAAAGTAAAATAGATACTCAGAATAACTTAGACCTGCAATGTGAAAAGCCTGTCCTCAAATTGGACTTCTTTAGTTAAGAAATCAGCTCCAATGGTAGCTTTGTACTGATTGCTAAACTTTCGATTCACATATCTAGATTAGCACAATTTAAGGGAAACATCAATAACATACCGCTACATTTTGATTTTCAGCAAACCTTGTAGGATTGATTTATAAACTCTTTCAAAATCTAAACCGATTAGCATGCACAAAATTCAATCTAATCACCAATTTAGCTCAACCGAACTTTGAATCCACTTGATCTAAACAAATTGACATAAAAAAAGCGGTGTGGTTTTCTATTTGAGAATCGGGAGATTAAAAGTTTAAAACTAGGATGATCAACACGAATTAGATGCTATACTGTACGGATCATACTAAATGAAGCATATGATGTAAGATAAGAAGAAAATATAGAAGTGAAGGATACTGATTCATAAGAGACGTCTTCCCGACCCTGCAATCAGTCATTAAGCAGCAAAACAGTTTAATAAACCCTAAATAAGTTTATCTAGATAATTAAATTGAAGGATTAATAGAGAGAGAGATAGATAGGTACCCGCTATCTCCGAGAATTATGACCTTGAGCAGCATTCGACGACGGGACGCCATAGATTCCGATCAAAATCTCCGATTCAATCTCAGAGATCGAAGAAAAGCCTAGGGGCCGAATCACAGATTCACAAACAACCAGGAAGATTAACAAATCTCGCTTTTCTCTGTTTTTCTTATTTTCGATTTATACCCTTTAGAATAGATTGAATTATTAACCATACTAACAAAATACAACCTGGTGTTAGTATATAATTGGTTATTTTAATGTTGAAGCTCAAGTAACATGTGATGCGTGTGTCACTCTTGAAGCTTTGTGTACAACATCAAATGTAGGGTTTAGAAATTTTTTTTTTTTTTTTTAAGGGAAACTGGATTTTAATAATCTTAAGTTTTATCTATTGGACGAAATTAATTCTACCTTTTGAAATGTTTCTCACTGATCTCAAACTTAACACCGCTAGAGTTTCGTTAGTTTGGTATCAATGAGAGAAAATAGTTTGAAATTTGGGCTCGGTGAGAAACATTTCGAAAGGTGGGATTAATCTCGTTCAAAAGGTGAAACTTGAGATTATTAAATTCCAAATTTTCAATTAAAAAGAATAATAATTGTTTAATGATTAGGATGGGCTCCATGACTACACTGCATTGTTGGCATCCCCTTCGCCTTAAACGCCGGGTACGGTTTCACTCAAGGATACGGGTAGAATGAGTTTCTCAATTAGCATCCACTCCGTCTCTGTTTCCATCGCCTCAACAACAATATCAACTGATGCATAGCATCTTATTTATAAATAAAGTAAATAAATTCCCTCATTTAAATGCCTTTTAAATTTGAAAATATCAAATTTGGTGCTTAATCATTTAATATTTGAATAATTGTTTTATGATTGGGTTTTATTTTAATATTTGAGAAATATATAATTTTTACATTAAATTTGGATTTTTAATTGAGTTTATTAGAATGTGATATTTTATTGGTGGGTTTACTTGTTGAATTTTAGGTAGTTGGTGTATTCACGATGAATTTAGAAGAATTCTGAAAAAAACGAAAGCGAATTCGGAGGTCGGATGTGGAAGATATGGGTTAAAGAAGAAAAAAATAAATAATAAAAACGAGATCTGCGACCCGCGCGTTGCGGCGGGCGAGGCCTCGTTTTCGGGTGTAATTCTGTTAAGTCTGATGATGTAACAGGGAGTTAAAGCTTTAACTTTTGCATTGATTCTTTGTGATCCTCTAGTGTTTTTATTGATATTATGTCATATTATATAACCGACAAATTTTTCATCTTCAAGTACTTAGCTTTTGCTCAAGCTTCCTGAAGTTTTTAATTATGAGATATTCACCAAAGAGAGTATTTTATTTTCAAGTCCTTTTGGCTTAAGTTTTGACATAAAAGCCGTTAAAACAGAAGCATGAACACCCTATCAAAACCAACAAAATTAAGAGTGTTTGGTGTGTGAAACTCGCATTCCCAATCTAAAAAAAATCATTTGAAATTATAAAAAAGAAAATGTAAGAGTCCCATGGCCCCCAAAAATACTAAAACTCTTCAAAAACCAAAACAAAGGAAATAATGACAACACACACAACCCAAATTATACCACCAAACTCACAAAACCAAAATGACAATTAAAAATACTCGAAATGGCTCAGATTATGTTAATCATTAGCTGCAAACGACCGTTAGATTATTGCCTCACCAAATTATTCTTTGGCTGCAAAAAACTATTAGGTTATTGCTCGCCAAGTAACAATTTGAATTCATCATAGCCAAAAACAAAGGTACCATAAATCAGATAACTTCATAAAGTGAAGAACCGATATGAACTTATAATCACGACAGCGTCACTTCAATGTCCGCCATGGCTCAGATATCCATTGAAGATCATCATAGCCTTAAAGAAAGTACCCATTCGATCAAGATCATCACAAACCCAAGTCAAAAATTATGCCATTCAGACATGCGATATACCGATTTGAGCCACAACCATGAAACCTTAACACAGGTTCTAGAAAACCCAAATGCTAAACACAACCAAATCACAACCCCGCATCTCAAAAACCCATTTCCGTATAAGATTAGGGCTAGAAAATCACAGCCCCAAAGGTCAAGAACCCAACATTAACAAAACCAAATCACCTTTAATATTCAAATCCTTTCAGACGTGGATCCTTCTCCGCAACACCGACCATCGCCACCATCACAGATGACTACCGCAAAACCAACAGGCACACGAATCCAGTGAAACCCCACCAATTAGGAAAAAGCCAAAAGCCACAGAGGTGACTATAGACGTCGTTAACTCAACGGAAACGGAGCAACGACGTCGTCGCTTCGACGTTACCGGAGCATCAACGTGTCGCCGGAGTCGGCGCAACTGACGGAGAGACGACATCGTAATCGACATCTTCCGTCACCGCCAATCGATCGTCATCAACGTCTTCCGTCACCGCCAATCGATCGTCATCATCATCTTCCGGCTATTGAAGAGCCAACAACATATAACCCCAGATTCAGACGTCAACGTTAAAAGAGGTGGCTGGAAAACCCCGAAATGTATAAACAGAGGAGCAACGCAATTGGTGTTCGAGATCTAGACCGGAACGACAACCGACTAAACTCAACCCATCGGAGTTAACGGAGCAAAGCCTCTACGCCATAGAGCTCATCGTCAAGATCGGTGGTCGCCAACGGCCGACTGTTCGACGGAGCAACGCCTGAACGACAGTCGCTACAACGTCAACATCGACGGCCGGAATCGTCACCAACATCAGATTAAAGGCGACGGACTTTTAAGCATCAAAGAGAGGAGAGGCAGCATCGAGTAGAGAGAGAGAGAGGTTCTTCGATCTGGAATTCCCAGTAGAGAGAGAAAGAGATATGAAACCATGGTATATACAAACCCAAATATATATATATATATATATATATATATATATATATATATATATATATATATAAAACCCATAGTATATAGAAACCATGGAAAAGCCCACTGATACAAAAGAAACCGGTGGGTAACAGATGTAAGTAGATTTAGTGAGAGTGACACATGTTACTAACTTAACTTGCCATGTGGCAGCTCCACCGTGTACCACGTGTGACATGTTACTAACTTAACTTGCTATGTGGCAGCTCCACCGTGTACCACGTGTTATGAATAGTGCTTTTAGTGTGTACACGTAAGCAATCTCAATTGATATATATATATATATATAATAAGAGTTGCAGCTGATCCAGCCCACTCTCCCTTTGTGTACTCCTCGGCCCTGTGCAGCCCAGTAGCAGATGCAGCCCAGTAGAAGCCCAGCAGAGCCCAAGATGTTCTACTTCTGGTTTAACTATATTTTATAATCATCTGCACCAGGCCCACTAAATTCGACCCAACGACCTGATGTCACGGCAACCCTATTTTTTCGTTATAAAAGCTTTGAGTCCGCTGTTTTCTTGATTCTAACACCCCATAAACCCTAGAAAAACTCCAAAACATATCTGGAATCATTAAGGGAGATTTAGCACTCAAGATTGAAGCTTTTGGATTGAGAAATTGGAGATCTACACATTCTTGGTTCTCAAATTCATCTAGAGGCTTGATTTTCTTCCCTTTTCTTTGTAAATCTCAGATTATGAACATGCTAAAGATTGGATTTTTAGTTGTTTTGATGATGTTTAGTGGCTAGATCTCATATTGTGACTTGGATTTGATGAATTTGAGCATGATTTGACTTTATTGTTTGACTTTTTAATGTGATATGATGAAACAACCTATTGATTATATGATTTGGACCTCTTGAATGATCATATATGCTTGATTAGCCTATGTTAGATTCATAAGATGAAACTAGTTGTGTGATTTCTCATTGTTAAACTTTGACTTTTTTGAGTTTTAGCTTAATGCATGATCCGATGACCATCTACATGATTATATGAGTATGATTTGGGGCTAATTTTGTTTATATTTGTGTTTAAATTGAGTTGACCGATTCATTTAGCACATTAGGTGGTTGTTAGGCATTGTTTGACTAGTTAGAACACTTATGATCGTAAGGTTTTGACTTTTCAATTCGTGTTTAGCATTGCCTAAGTTCTTGGGGGTATTAAATCAGAATTAGTCACGTTTAGAACCTGCTTAGAGAGACCTTTCTAGTGTAGTTCCTTTCGTGTGTGTTTGGTTAGCTTTGACCGAAACGACTAGGCAATTAGGCGGTTTCATCTAGTTTACTACCTGGACGATTATTTGGGATTGCCTTAGTAATTAAGACGTGTCTATAGTCTTATTTGCCTTGGTTATCATAATTTGGGGTAGTTATCGCATTGATTAGTCAGACTTGAGGTGAGATTCAGGCTCAGAGGATTCTTATCCGAGTGACACTTTTCTTATATTGTTATTTTGTTTCGTGTGCTGTGTTTGCTTGCTTAGTTGTTTCTACTAGTTCTCTGTTTGTTTTCATCATTAGCTCTAAATCTATTTTAGGTTAAATATTAGCAAAGTTCGTATATCGAGAGCCTGCATTGCGTCTTTGGATTGATACCCGATATTTACCGATACTATGCTGCACTCGGGATTTATCATTGTAAAACTTGACTTGTTTCTTTAGACTACATTATTCGCTTCATCAACCCTTTCAACAATCTCAATCCTCTCAACCGGTGGATCCAGAAGTGGAGCCCGAAACACAATAAGAAGCGGAGGGGGGGGGGGGGGGGGGGGAGGGGGGAGGGTTGTCAAAACCAAGAAAACGGTCTTACAAGAAGAAGGTCACGCCGACACGAGAGAAGAATATTGTTCAAGGGCGGGACCAAGATGTGGAATTTGCGTTAGCTCAAGCTTGGTTCGATGTGTCGGAGGACCACGTTGTTGGTAATATTCTATTCATTTAAATTTAAAGTTTACTATTTTTAAATTGAATTTTAATAATCCTGAGTTTCACCTATTAGACGAGAATAATCCCACATTTCGAAATGTTTTTCACTGAGTCCAAGTTTCAAACTATTTTATCTCACTGATCCTAAACTAATGGAACCCTAAAATGATTACAATTCTTGCCACATGTCACTCTCACATTCATTTTCATCTAATTTTCCCGCTTCTCTCTCCTATTAAATAGTAACATTTTTAATTATTAAATAATATACTTATTTTAAATAGTTATATTATGTAATTAAATATAAAAAATATAAATCTTCTTATTCTAATAATTTTTTAAAACTTAATAAATTAGAATAAGATTTTATATATAACTTTATATTGTTTACATATTTATTATTTTTATTTTATAATTTTTAAATACTTATTATTTTTTATTTCACAAATAGTTGATGATATCTAATAGATAAATCTTTATAAAAATTATTGTTTATAATAATTTGTATTTATTCAACCCAAACAAAAACATCATACAAAACTATTACTACGTGTCGGGGTTTAAAGATGCATAATTTTCAACAAGTAGCTAGCTTGTTATACATTTATGGTAATTTAACAAAATAAAATACAAGTAGCTATTTTAGGTAACTAGGTTGGTTAAAACCCATATATTAAATGTGTTGAATAGTAAATACAACAAGTTTGTTGTGAACAATAAAGATTTGTATGTTAGACTCACCGGTTGTTAGTGAAATAAGAAATAATTTAATATTTAAAAATTATAGACAACAAAAATAAACATTTAAGAAATATGAAATTATATTTTAAGATAAAATATAATTGAAAGTTTCTTATTATTTATTAGTTTTTAGTAAATTATTAGGATAAGAATATTTTCATCTTTTATATAATTTAATTATTTAAAATAATTAGTATTTAATAGGAAAAAATAGGTACTTAATAGGAGAAACATATATAAAAATTACTAGTCAGTGACCCGGGTAAATATCCGAGGCTGTGATATAAAAAGAATTATACGAAGTCTAAGATGAACCAAAATTAAAAAGAAAAATTGAACTGGATAATACATAAAACTAAAGAGCCAATAAATATTCAATAATATTAAATTTACAAGTTTGAAAAATAGACTTGAATACAGTGTTTTTGGCTTACATATGTCTGGCGACTATCTTTATCTAAAATTACTAAAAATGATGTGATCTGCCTTGACCTTGGAGTTGATAGTAGATTCTCTGAACAACCACACGTACACATCTCAAATTTAAATTTCAGAAAATTTGTCCACTGAGATGATGCAAAAAACACTACAAACCTACTTCTGCACACAAATAACACATATCCACTACTACAAAAAACGCCTTTCTTGACGCGCAATGTGTGTCAAGAAAAGGGTCAGATGACGCGCATTTGCGCGTCAAGGAAGGCCATGTCAAGAAGCTTCTTGACGCACAAAATGCGTGTCATCCCGTTCTTGACACGCAAACGATGACGCGCATTTTATGACGCGCATTGCGCTTCATAAAATGCGCGTCAAGGAAGCCCCCGTCATAAAGGAGAGATGACACGCATTTTTGCGCGTCATGGATTTAATAATTTTTTTTAATAGAATCACTAATTTCTACATTAATTGGCAATTAACCTGATAATACAAAATAAAAATATACCTATAGCAAAATAATATATTTCATATAAATATCAATCATTACATTGTTAACAACTACTAAGAATTCCAAATTTAACAAACATATGTTTACTTTATACAATGCCTTCTCTTCTTCAGTTTCTTGGGGAGCTTGAAATGCTTTATACGGTCCAAAAGCCTAGCCTCTCATATAACTGTCTTGTCAACTTCATCAATATACACAATCCCTGGCCTGTTGAGCAACTGCTACATAAGCTGCAGTCACATAAACACAAAATGATTTAGGTGCTGTTTGTTTTTAAAGAGGTAAAATGTCTGCAGTCTGCGGACCACATCTGCAGACATCTGTAGCAGAAGAGGTGGACTAAACCTCTGCAGTCTGTAAGAAGAAGAGTGTTTGTTTTTTAACTTATGCAGACTGCTAAAATAAACTGAAATTTAAATAAATCATTTTTTAAACTTATACATAATTCAGTCATTTTATTTCTTTCCGTATATTTTAGCAAACAATTGTTTTTTAAACAATTTCTTTTAAATAAAATATCAAAAATATTTTATAAAAACTGTTCAAAAAAATGCTTTTTAAACAGTTTAAAAACGTTTTTAAATAAATGTTTAAAAAGTTTTGTTTAATAATTGTTTAAAATATTTTTTCTTAAAATAATTGTTTAAAAACGTTTTTTAAAAACAAAACTTTTTAAAAAACAATTAAAAAAAACTAATTTAAAAAAAAACATTTTAAAATTTATTTCTTAAAGTTAATTGTTTAAAATGTTTTTTTTTACTTTTTTAAAAGACGATTTAAAAAAAAGTGGTTAAAGAAGTTTCTTAAATGTTTTTTAATATATTAAAAACTTTTAAAAAAGTTTTTTTAGAAAAAGTTTTTTAAAAGGGTGATGCGTAGCATCAAACGCATAAAATAAATACATAAAATCCCTTCGTTTAATTGGTTTTTAATTAAGAATTATTAAGTTTTGGTGCTTAAATGTTTATATTTGAATTTTAGATGATTTGGTGGAACTTTGGTTTTTATTTGAGAAATATATAAGTTCACATTAACTTTGGATTTTTAGTTGAGTTTATTAGAATGTGATATTTATTGATTTTATTTATATATGAATTTTAGGTGTTTGGTGGATCCGTGATGAATTTGAAGTGTTCTGGAAAAAACGTGAGCAAAAACGGAGGTCGTATGTGGAAGTTATGAACAAAAGAAAAAATATATATATATATAACAAGTGTAGCAGCAGCCAATCTAGTCCTTGTTATTCTCGGCCCAACACGCGAAGCCCAGAAGATCTAGCCCAGCAAAAGCAGCCCACAGCCCACTAGCATGGGCCCAGGCGCCTAGCGCGAAAAAGGAGAAAAACGGAGGCCATGGGGATCGATCCCTTGACCTCTATAGTAGCAGCAGCCAATCTAGTCCTTGTTATTCTCGGCCCAACACGCGAAGCCAAGAAGATCTAGCCCAGCAACAGCAGCCCACAGCCCACTAGCATGGGCCCAGGCGCCTAGCGCGAAAAAGGAGAAAAACGGAGGCCATGGGGATCGATCCCTTGACCTCTATATTAGCAGCGAGACCCTTAGCCACCAGGAGAGCAGCTTCTTTTGTTTCAATTCTGGGTTACAAATCTTTTATCTTTTTCCAGCGGCAGCCCAGAAAATTCCCAAAACCCATCTGATCGCGACCAGACCTAATTTTTTCATATAAAAAGCATTTGAGGCGCCGTTTTTTTGATATTTTCACCGCTAAAAAACCCTAAAAACCCCTAACAAGATCTGGAAACATAAAGGAGGGATCAAGGTGCAAGATTCAAGCTTTTGGATTGAAGATTTAAAGATTTGGAAGCATTTCGGTTTGGATTTTCATTTACTTCTTTAATCTTTCAGTTTGGAATCTTTGTTCTTGATCATGTTTGATGTCAAGATTGCATTTTTATTGATTTTAATCATGTATCTTGGCTGATCTCATTTTGTTTCACCTAGATTAGATGAATTTAGACTTATTTTGCTCATTTCGGTTTAACTTTTTATCATGAACTTTATGTTTAATTGCTTGATGATGTTTTTAATTGGTTTGTGATGATAAAACTTGCTGATTTGGTTCCTTTTATCATTGAATCATGTGGACTAATTATCATGCTAGGTAGATCTACCTTTGTTATGTGCTTTATCCATTGTTGACCCGTTTGACTTTTATTAGTCAAATGGGTTGATGCTTGCAAGGAGACCTCCTTCTCGATGATTCATTGATGATTTGGGGCTGATTTAGTGTATGTCTCTATGAGATAGGTTTGACCAAATCATTTCATAGGCTAGAAGTTTGTTTTACATCGTTTAATAGGATAGTTTGCTTATGAACATAAGATTCGATCCCATTTACTCATGTTTAGCTGTTTCTAGGTCGTAAGCGTTTTGAATCATCATCATCGCATGATTTAGGCATTGCTTAGAGAGACCTCTCTAGTATTTACCCATTTCATGTAGGATTAGTTGACTTTGACCGAAGTAGCTTATCCGTTAGGCAGTTACGCATAGTTTGCTATCCGCAAGTCATTTAAGATTGCTTGATTGTCAGGGTGTGTCTATAGCCTTAGATAGTCTGGTTTTCCATATTAGGCGATAGCGTTCATGGTATTTAGTCATCCCGAGGGTCTTAGTGAGTCTAGAGGAGTCTAGTCTAGGTGATGCATTGCTTTCTCTGGTTTTCCAGCGTGTTATCCGGTTTTTAGCTATTTTTATCGGTTCTTGTTATTCTGTTTACTTTTCAGCTTTAGTTCACTAATTCTTTTTGTTCGGTTAAATATTAGTAACGATTCGGTATCGGGAGATTGTTATCGCGTCCACGGATTGATATCCGGTTCTTACCAATACTGTACTGCATACGACGGGTTCACTGCCCTGGTGTGTAGTTTGGTAACTTGGTATTTACCATTTAAAACTTGACCAGATTTTTATATATCCAAATTTACGCATCAAGTTTTTGTTAATAAAATGTTTTTTTATAAAAGAATTAAAAAAAAAAATGTTTAAAAATGTTTTTTTAATGTAAAAACAGTTTACAGAGAAGGTTAGAAGATGTTAGAAGATGTCAGAAGTGAATGGGTCACATCTGCACCAAGAAGAGCCTGCGCAGACATTTTTTAATGAAATGTCTTCGAGAAAACAAACAGTCTGCAGACCTAAATGTCTGCGCGTGGTCTGCGCGGCGCAGACAGAAGAGGACAGGAAGAGCTTTTGCAGAAAAACAAACACCACCTAAATGTATCATGTACGCATATGAGTTGATTTTGGAACGTTTATGTCTTCTGATGTGTACATAATATTTAAACATGTTCATTTTTCTCATAAACTTAACAAGACCATTTTTATTTGCAAAAGAAATATTACATGGTCATTTGATGTTCTATTTTGGAACTTGAAAACAAGAAAATTTACATGGCCATTTTGATTAATATCATTATCCAGAACTTGAGAAAACAATTACAATGGTAACTAAAATAGTAAAATGTATCATATATGCCTTCTTCTCGAAACAACACTTGAACGAAAATTATAATGTTGTTTCAAAGTAAGATGAGTGCTCCTTGATCCAAAATAAGCCCATATGCATATGTGACACATTTGAGACAGTAGCTACCGGCCATTAGAAAGTCATCCTAAATTTAATTTTATCTATTCACTCTTAATATATATAGCTTACCGGTAAGTATTTGATTAATCCCGAACCTTGAGTTTAGATCGGTGGTAGTGCCTTGGCATGTCCTCATCGTTGTCCATGCGCTATATATTATGTGATGTGCTGATCTTAACTGCTACTGGATGAAGCGCTACTCTCATCATTACATCATTGTTAGCAGTTCATGACAGTAACATGTTTTGCAATATTTTCCTCCACCGTCATTAAAGATCACATGAATTGTGTCTCCCTGTTTTAAAGATACTACAGTAAGTGTGAAAAATGCTAAATTCTTAGTTTTTTTGTACCTTTTTGTCAATCAGCAGGTAAGAAAGAATAAGTCCATTTTTTATGCTTCCATTTGCATAAAAATTGTTCTACAATTTGAAACGACTCTATGTTCGCCCTTATCTCGGAGATTGTGTGTGAGGCTGTTATACCTCACCTTTAATAAAGTCGTAACAATTCCTTGATTTCCCCTGAAATTATACAATTTAATTTTAAAACCAAAACACAGCAAAGGTTAGTAAACAGAAATTTAAATTACATAATCACACTTTCAATGCTATTATATATCTAATGAAACTAAAGAAGATCATCAAAGGTTAGTAAACATAAATTTAAATTACATAATCACACTTTCAATGCTATTATTATGTAATGAAACTAAAGAAGATCCTCACAGATAATTAAAAAAAAGAAATCCAAAATCAGTTAATAAAAAAGAAACCTTAAGAATTTATATCAATATTTGATAGCATTTTATAGTTACATAATGACTAAGTGACATGTAAATGATTAAAAAAAAGAATTTATGAGGGTTAACCTTTAGGATTTTATATCAATATTATTTGTTCCAAATGGTTAGTTAGATACCTGGAAACACTCCATGGCATTTAAAGGTTCCCCTTGAGAAACCACTACCTTTTCTGCAATGATTTCATGTAAAAAAATTAAAAAATTAAACATGAAACATGAAACTGACTATATAACAAATCGAACTAACCGACTATAACATTTTAAAGTTTTAATACAAAATAAAGACATCAGTTCAAATAGTCAAACGGCCTGCCTGTCCAGCCGACCAACCGAACCTAGCTGATTTGGTTTGTCGCTATCCAAAACTGCAGCTGACAGTTCACTCACAAGTTCAAAATTGACTGAAGTATGTAACTGTTAAGATTGTGTGTTTGCTTGTTTTCTGCTCATGTTTTTCCACATATAGAAAAGAATCAAGATAGTTTGTGGTTGAAGTTGAAAGATTAAACCCTAGAAAAGAATCAAGATAGTTTGTGGTTGAAGTTGAAAGATATACACTAGACAGTTATTCGCTAGACAATGATAAGATACAAAATCACTAGAACAAAGAATGACCTGTTATAAACAGGCAGAAATAATTATGCACATGCATGCATTACTTGCATTTTATACCTTCTGAGTGATGCAAGGCAATCTTCTCTGGCAGCAGCTTCCTCATCATCATATGCACTTAAAGACACGTTTAGTATAAGCTAACAAAAAACAAAAATAGACATTATTCTATTAATAGAAAAATATTTCCATAAATACTTAACAAGATCCTTGCCTATGTAATGTTTTGGTGCTTCTGGTCCGTGCTTATCGGCTTCTCCTTGGCTACTTACAGAGGTCTCACATCAGTAACTTGTTGGATTGTTGACAAAATGGGCTTGTAAATCGTAGCCCATCAAGCAAAGATAAACATAAATTTAAAAACAGAATTCTTGAGTTCTAACATGAACTTATATTTTAGATTATATGATGATCTAGGAGGTTTATTCATTAAACATACACTTTGGAAGACTTAGTGCTGCGCAGCACCGGGGTTAGCATCTGCACAATTTATGGCCCTGGTTGTACCTTCAGCCACCTATGGTGGTGTTTTCTCTGCTGCAGTGGTCGGTTTCTTTACGCTTGTTTCAGGAGTCTGTAAGGATGTGTTAACCTTTTCTGCGCCTGCCACTGCATCCTGCTCATTGGGTGTATCAACCTGCACAATTGCAGCCATCTTTCCTAGCGGTTCTGGACTGCTAGAACACGGTTCGAGGCGCCTTTTACTCCAACTTCTGGGTAGAACACACAAAATTACTCAACCAGAACACCACAAAGACAGGTACTCTAACTTTAAAACCATGAAAACTAAAGAAACGGTGTCCTTAGAAGGTAGCCATGGACCACAAAAACAGTAAAACCATTTAAGCACATCAAATTACTTTCAACAACATAACAAACTAATGCAGGGTAAGCAAGATGATACCAACAAAATACATAAACTTGGTTTCCAAAAAAAAACAACAAACACAGGTACCTGAACTTTCAAACCATGAAAAAAAGGAAAGTGTTTCATAATGTTTATTTCATTAACACAACTAACCAATGAACGTCTAGCAACATGACACCAAAAGAACACATGGTCCAACAAACACAGACACTTTAACTTTAACACAATAAAAAAAATAGAAAACAACATCCTTAAGAGGTAGCAATTGACCAAAAATGACAGTAAAACCAGCTAAACACATA